>JABUQX010114244.1:0-17500 GCA_015478945.1 Trachelipus rathkii | reverse complement strand
GAATGTTATGGGATGTTTTTGGCAAGAGACCAGGAATTTTTGTCAATAGGAGAACGAAGGAGGTAAGCATACTTTCTTTTAGTGAAAACACGCTTGGTGGGTCTAATAATATCCCTGCAACGATTCCAAGCTGAAAAAAAATTAGCAAGAGTGATAGGAGAACGAGTTTCTCCATTCCCTATATGCATTGCTTCTATCTTGAATGGCATGAGAACATGTGTCATTGAACCAAGGATTTTGAGGAGAAAAGATTTAGTTGAAAATGGAATCAACCCATCTTTTCTGCAGACACAGAAGCATCCCCAGTGTTAAAGGAGGATTCATTCCAAGAATAGTTAGCGAAGAAGAGGAGCAATGCCCTCAATTAGTCCGATTAAAGTGCCAGAAAGTGCGTTTGGGGATGAAATAACAAAATATCACTTCTAATTACAGAATTAAAAATTCCAGAAACCTGTTAATAAGGTTTAAAGAAGAAATTATTTGCCACAAACTGGAATAAATTAAGACTTGGAAAGTATGTGATAAAACGTATCTTTTTAGACTATATTATGTGATAAGCTTTAAAATCAGGATAAGAGAAGGTTAAAATCACTGCAAATATTTGATAATCTCTTTATAGAAATTACAAGTCAAGATAGAACTCGTAGTGTTAGCAATGGAAGTGGTTAGATGGAGGTTGTGTTTCTCTAAAGGGATAATTTCGACTTTGTTAGAGAAATTTGGATATAATTTTTTTTTTTTTTTTATTCTATCCATATTAAATTTTCAGCAGTCAGATAAAGTTAATTTATAGTTCTGAACCCTTCCAAAACTCAATTAAATTCTGCCAAAATTTTGGAAAAAAATAATAACTATAGTTAGATGTGCTCTATGTAAAAAATAATTTAGCTGTATCACTCCTCTAAACAATATAAAAATGATAAAGTTGGATTTCTTTCTGCCAGACTCGAACATTTTATATTGATGGCGAAGATTTAATTGGGTATGTTACACAACTTTTATTCAATGCATTTCTTGTTAAACCAACCATTTGACCTCTGCACGCGATGCCCAACCTAAAAAAAAAAAAAAAAAATAAAAAATTGCTGAGTATACGGAAAATGAAATAAAATTAAGTTGTGCAAATAAATATGAATAAATATAAATCATATGAATATTAAAGCAAATTGTCATTATCGTGACATTTTTGACCCTCTGTCAGAAATTTTTAAAAAAAATCTCTACTTAAACTTGCTTTTTTTTTCCTTTTTTGAAACTGTTCAGAGGAATAGTTACGATAAAACAATTTTTACTTAGAACAGTGAACAACTTTATTAAAAAAAAAAAGAAGAAAAAAAAGAAAAAGAAAATCGCAGCTTTTTTCAGAGATATCAGCTTCCAAAATTTGTTACCTAAAAAACAAGCTGCTAGAGATGCAGAAAAAGTAAAAATTGGAACTTGCTCTAATGATGAAAAGTTTATATAGATCTGATAAAAACTAAATAAAAAAAAATAAAAAATTATATCCAAATTTCCCTTTCAGAAAAATCCTTTAAATTTCCATACCAAAATCGAAATCTGTCCTAAAAGCCAAAATGGAAAAATACCTTAAACAAATTGGAGAAAGAGGTAGATAGGAAGAAAGAAAAGAATAATTCAAATGAAAATATTATTGAAATAAATGTAAAAGTCTTGAAAATTTTGTTATATATTGGTGTGTTATCTTCAACATTTAAATACAAACTTCAATCCCAACTGCAAATTCTATTCTTGCTAACCTGAGTAGGATTACCCGGTACAATTGCCCGAACCTTAGGAAACTGAGCTCTTTTCGAAAACTTTTCTTACACGTTTCTCCATCTCAAAAACATCTTCCAACGTTTTCATTTCTTACTAAGGTTTTGTCGTTTTCCCTTGGAATAAAATAAACATAGTTAGTCCTGACATAAACAATAAATTGTCTTGTAAACTTCAATATTGCCCTGGATATTAGGGTATATTCCAGTAACCTACAAATTTTGATCAGGCTACTAGACTTATTCATTCTTTCTATTTAATCCAGCTAAGCAAGCTAGATGTACTTCTCTCACAACTGTAGTTGTATCTGTTTCACATTTATGGATAGGTTTGAGCCCCATTAGAAAGTTGACAAATTGATCTTTACAATCTATAACATTATGAATCCTTTTATCTTTAAGGCTCTTTTGCCACTGTTTCTTTTATCTGTCGCGTCATCGTTTCCATGACGTCCTCCTAGCAGCAATATCTTTGCACCAATATTGTATATAGAGATTGCAACCCTAGTCTTCAAAATTGTGATGATTAAGAAAGAGAAATAATGTGATCTTTCCAGGAAACATCATAATTGAAAGAAAAACCAAGAATATTAAGGGCAGACGAGGGTTTGAGTTCCATGTTTTCGAAGATGTTATAGTTGTGTGGAAGACTGTCTAATAGAAAGAAGAAGGAACTTGGTTTTTTGAGGCACTAAAACAACCATGTTCTCCATGCCCCAATACGAAGTTTAAGACAGATCAGAAGTTAGTTGATGTTGGAAGTTAATTGCTGTTGGGTGTGACGTCTGTGTTAAAATTAAATTAGTAATGAAGGATGAAGTCGTCGGCATAGGTGATAAAGTAATAGATAGGTTATTAATGATAAATAAAATGGTAGAAGGTTAGACAGACTAAGTAACGCAACTATTAACATTTAATCGACGATAGGTGGCGCTCTACAACAGCTGATATAGAACGACCGGATAGGAAATCATAGAGAAAGATGGATACCGAAAGACGAAAGTTTAGGAATCGAACGAAGCTTTCTGTGAAACTTTGTCTAAGGTTTTCGATATGTCTAGCGGACACAGAAAAAAAATTTAGCGAAATGTCAAAAAAAAGCAGAGGACGAAGAATTATTGAGAAGATCGATCACCAGTCAAGCGTTTCTCACCAAAGCAAAACTGGTGCGGCCAGAGATTAGGTTCGAAGATTTAAGA
Source organism: Trachelipus rathkii (assembly GCA_015478945.1). Lineage (NCBI taxonomy): Eukaryota > Metazoa > Arthropoda > Malacostraca > Isopoda > Trachelipodidae > Trachelipus > Trachelipus rathkii. The sequence goes on along the minus strand of JABUQX010114244.1, from coordinate 14,526 downwards.
TGTTGCCAAATCTTAAGTTCGAAGATTTAAGATGTTGCCAAATCTTTCTCTTAAAGATAAATTTGGAAACTTTTGAATGAACAGAAGTAGTTAAAGAGGTAGGACAATAGGTGGAGGGTTGAGAAGGATTCACTTTCTTTAGCATAGGTTGATTGAATGAGGACACACTTCCAGTAGGAGGGAAAGGGTGAGTTGAAGTTGGAGGCATAGGGGAAATAATTTAGGAAAAAAAGGGTGCAAGTTCGGAGGTCCAAGTTTTAAGAATCATAGCCGAGATACCGCCAAGACCCTAAGCCTTCTTAGTCTTAAGTTTAAAGAGAACATAAATCACATCTAGATGAAATTGCAATATTAGGCATTACCGAGTTGGAAGGTGGAGGAGGTGGAAGTGGAGGTGGGGGTGGAGGTGGATGGATAGCATCCGGCATCGTCTAAAGGGGAATTAGATGATGAATACAATTGTTTGCACGAAGTTTCCAGATTTAGCAGAAAGTAAAAGAGCGGTTTTGCGGCAAGAATAAAGAAGAGGTGTTGAAGAGAAAGTGACAAAGCTAGATTTTCAAAATGTCAGAATAATTATAAAGAATAAAAATTTAAAATAATTACTGCATTCATTCTAAAGAGGCAAGAGTTGCCAATATCACAAAAAAAAAATTGATTTTGCATGATTGCGTGATGAAATGTAGGTAGTATAAGTTTCTGAAGTTTTAAAACTCGGTAATTCCTGAAGTAGTGCAATACAACCAATTAAATTATAGTTTATATTTTATTTAGTTGAAGGGGCAATAAATGTCATGTCATTTTCAGTGCCAGAGAGATTAACCTACACTACACCGTCCGATGTAGATCTTCTACGAAGGAGTAATCGTTCCAAAATCAAAGAAATGTCGTCGCAAAGACTTGATAAGAAAAAGTCAAATATGTTGGGATCATCTCCAAGGCTATCTGGGACAAGGGTAATAAACTATATCATCTGTTCAAGGTATTATTAAGTGTGGTAAACTAGTTCACATGATGAAACCTAAGAACTAAAAGAAAGTCATAGGAAGTGGCAAACATTGAAATCATTCAAAATAATCATTTTAGAGAAGTCTTTTGGTGAATAGTAGATTTCCCGCCATTTTTTAGCGCTTATTTTTTTTTTTTTTTAGGTTAGGTTAGGTTAGGTTAGGTTAGGTTAGGTTAGGTTAAAGAAGACGACAGAATGTTCTCTATTTCAAAGTTTAGATGATCGAAGTATTCAAGCGAGTGCATGTAAACATGTGTGGTATATGTAAAGAAAGACGAGTGAAGTTTGATTGAATATATGGTAGAGGGTATGCTAGAATACCGTTTGCGTAAGTGAGGAATAACTGTAAATGTGACGGAAATTGGGCTCAGTTCTGAGGAATTTTCCAACCCACATAATTACTTTGTATAGATAGGAATAAAACAACGAAAACGAGAAGGCCCGACGGAGGGCGCATATATAATAAATATAATATATAGTATATAGTGATATATATATTATAATATATATTATATATATATATTATATTAATAAAAATATACTCTTTATATATATATATATATATATATATATATATAATATATATATATTATAATGAATATCATATATATATATATAATTAGTATTTTATCAAAAGTTTTATTTTATTTTACAATAAAAACTGTTTGTTTGAAAGTGAGTAATAAATTCAGCCATAAAAATTTCCAAAAAGGCAATTTTTATATCATAACATGAACTGTATCCCTTTTTCCAATTTAATATGTTAAATAAGCAGTCAAAATGTCCTGATTGATATGTCTTATGTCATAAAACTAAATATTCTAAAATATGTAATTGGAGAGTTATTGTAGAATTCAAATTAAAACCTAGAATAATATAAAAAAAAAGCTCAAGCCTTAAGACTCAAACCAAACATAAACTTTGTACAACATAACCATGTTTCTAGTATCTTAAATAAACAAATCATAAACGCTGTACAGTATAATATAACCATTTTCTAATCTCTTAATAAAAAAAAACATAAACGTTGTACAACATAACCAGACTTCAAGTATTTTAAGAAACCAAACATAAACGATGTGCAGTATAACCGTATTTCAAGTCTCTTAATTAACCAAACATAAACTTCATTGCACATCATAACCATGTTTCAAGTCTTTTCATAAGCCAAACATAAACGCTGTGCAACATAACCATGTTTCAAATCTTTTTATAAACCAAACATAAACGCTGTTCAACATAAACAAATTTAAGTTTCTTAATAAAATAAATTAACGTTGTACAGTACAGCATAATCATGTTTCTAATCTCTTTATAAAGTCTCTTAATTAACCAAACTTAAGCGTTGTACATCATAACCATGCTTCAAATCTCTTAATAAAGCAAATCTAAACGTTACACAACATAACCATTTTTCAAGTCTCTTAATAAACCAAAGACACCACAATGTTTCAGGTCTTTTAATAAACCAAACATAAACGCCGTACAACATAATAATGTTTCAAATCTCTTAATAAACCAAACATAAACGCCGTACAACATAATAATGTTTCAAATCTCTTAATAAACCAAACATAAACGCCGTACAACATAATAATGTTTCAAATCTCTTAATAAACCAAACATAAACGCCGTAAAACATAATAATGTTTCAAATCTCTTAATAAACCAAACATAAACGTTGTTTAATACAAAACTATGTTTCTAATCTCTTATTAAACTTGACACAAACGTTGAGCAACATAACCATGTTGGCCTTTGAGTACTCAGCAATTATGGGAGGAGAAGACCGGGGGCTTTGTAGGCTAGACTTGAAACGGTTTTTTTTTTTTTGCGGGAACAAGATAGAGATATAGTGGATAAGGCGCCCGGTTACTGTTAACTCAGCGACGCGGAGTCCAGTGTTCGAATCCCGCTGATGGAGAGTAAAATCTCCTTTGACTCATTCATTATGACATAACCAAGTTTCAAATCTCTTAAATGATTATTCTTTTGCGTAAAAGGTACAATAGAAGGGTGGTTAATTCACGTATTTGAAGACGATGTTTCGATCCCTTTTGTGAATCTTAAGAAGAAACTTCTTAGTTTTCTTCAATTTCAAAATTCCATATCTTGAATTAAATTATTTTGCTTTAAAAAATCAAATTTTCTCCCAAATTCTCTCCTTATCAAAAAAATTGATACTCCCGAACAGTTGTCCAACGGATAATTGGTGAAGGGATTCTGGTCGAACTTAAATTTGACTGAACGGACATTTCGTCGTAAATGAAAATAAAGCTATTAAACATAAAAATGTTTTATAAAATATTTATTTCCTAACATAACTTTAATGAATTAAACATAATTGCTATATTCCGAGCCGATCGCTTCTCTTAACTCTCACCTCTATACACCCGTTTATCCAACCGACTATCAACCATCTTTTCCATGTGACCAAACCATCTTAATACCCTCTCATTTATTATCTTATTCACGCTTTTGTTTCACATCACACAGCTCCCTAACATGCCCATTACTCATTTTATTAAATCTTCTCACACTTTACACTCCCATAAGGTTATTTATTCATTTGGACAAACTGTACCTTAGATTTATGGTACAGTTTGTCCAAATGAATAACCCTATGGGCGTAAAAAGTAGACAAACTGTACAGTTTGTCCACTTTACACGCCCCTAGGGTTATTCATTTGGACAAACTGTACCTTAGGTCTAAACTTCTTATTCAACACCATAGTTTTTTCGCTACTTTACAGCATACTCTCATGCAGAACACTAGATCACTCAAGACTTAGTCTCCATTCCATTCACCCAAAATTTAACTCCACCTTCCACCTTCTTACAGCTCACAACTTTCCTACTACACTAAGCTTCATCTTTTTCCTTTTCATTAAACATTTATGGTAGATATTTAAACTTATATTTGTTCTAGTTGCTCACCATCCAATATGATTCCAGGCTGTGGACTCTCCTCACACCCCAACATCACCTTACTTTTATGAACATTTGCTTTAAAACCCCTCCTTTTTCACACACTGTCATTCCTCTCAAACTTTCTTCAGATTCACTATACAAAACAAAATCATCTGCGTATAACAAGCAGTACATCCTTAACTCTACCATTCTGTATCAGTCTAACACCCCCTACCACCCCTACTACACCTACGTTTAATTCTTTCATCACCCCATCCATATACAAAATAAATATCCTTGGAGATTTAACATATCCCTGTTCCACTCCATTATTTTTAATATGTAACTATTCACTCGTCACTTGAATTATTCTTACACACGCTTCACTATCAACATATATAATTTTGATTCCATTCAGAAGCCTACCACCAACACCGTCTATCATTAACACCTACCACAGAGATTCCTTGTTAATTATGTCATATGCCTGTTGCAAGTTAATGAAACCTAAATGCAGGTTATTCTTTATCTCTCTCCTTTTCTCACCTATTTGCATCAATGCAAAAATTTGAAATACACATCCTCTACCATTTCTAAAAGCAACTTGTTCTTCAACAATTTGCCCCTCACTCACTTGTCGCAGTCTTGCAACCAAAACACCAGCACATATCTTCCTTGCAACGTTCAATAAACTAATTTCCCCATAGTTTCTACAGTCCCTCTTATCACTATTACTTTTATGGGGAGGATCCAATATTCGGTTTACGCTAAGCCCAATTTCCCCCCCCCCCCTTCCTAAAAATTGACATAGAATTCGGAATTTTCAGTATATTTTGATCATATAAATACTAAATTGTAGCTTTTGTTTGCCCTCTAAAAAGTTATTTTAGAGTGTTTTTCTGTGTTCATAGTCATTCTTTCAGATTTTTCAATTTTTCAAAACCCATGTTTTTGACATTTTTCAAATCAACTCCCAGAATTTTTTTCAAAATGACTTCAAACTTGAAATATGCATAGATGGGTCCATTACCTACAAAAGTCATGAAGTACTTTTTTGATTTTATTTTAGTTTTGTGCTCAGAGTTGTCCAATTTCATATAGCAATTTTAAAATAAAAAATTGCTATAATTTTTTTTCTGTTCTGGCGAAGTGGATGAGAATATTTCCAGGAGTTTTGTAGTCGGCATGAGATAACAATTTCTTTACTATAGATAATTTTTTTTGATATATGCCATTAGCATGTTAAAACCTAATATTAGCCGAATAAATTAAAAAAAAAATTTTTTTCTAATTTATTAAAATAATTTCTCTGATATACAAAAATTCCTGAACTCTTAGGCTTGTACTCGGTCCCCTCCCTGACTATAACAGCCCTGCAATAATTTGATGCTTAATCAGACGATGCTTAATGATGTACTAATAAATTTTCACTTTTCCAAAAATTCAAGCGTTTGGAAAAGTGAAATATTGAAAAAAAAATTTCTACTTGTCCAATCAATATCAAATTTTGAGGGCTTATATAATCAAGCAAGATGCAGCTTTTTTTTTTTTTTTTTTTTTGCATTACTTTTTTGTATACTCAAAAGAACATTTTTAAAAAATTTCAAAAAAAAACTATTTGTTGAAATTTGATCTCCTGAAGAACAAATCGAAAATCTAATGCACATAATATAAAGAAATTACTAGGTAAAAATGTTCATCTCTCCCGACTATAAAGCCCTGGGAAAAAATTTCATCCACCTTGCGCAGAACAAAAAAAAAATTATTGCAATTTTAAAATCCAAAAAAAGTGAGTCTTGAAGTTGGACAATGCTGAGCACAAAACTCAAAAAAATCAAAAAAGTATTTCATGACTTCGTAGAGTACATGCCAACCTTAACCCCCCCCATATCATAGGCCATATTTCAAGTCTTGCAAGTACATTCTTGGAAAAAAATTCTGGGAGTTGCTCAAAAATATGCCATCAAAAACATGGGTTTGGAGAAATGAAAATTCGAAAGAATGACTACAGAGACAGAAAAACACTCTAAAACGACGCTTATTAGCAGCGGCAAATAAAAAGCCCTACCAGTTTGTGCCTAAAGGGTCGGTCACAATCGGCTGAAAATTCCTAATTTTATGTCCATTTTTTAGGGAGGGGGGAAATTGGGCTTAGCGTGAACCGAATATTGGATCCTCCCTTTATACAAGGGTGCTATCACTGCCCTTCGCAGCCCTTTGGAAATACATCTTCCCAAAACGCTTTGTTACAACATCCATATCCAGTCAATCACATTCGCACATCCATTTTTGATCATTTCACCAGTAATTCCATCTATTCTTGTTGATTTACTATTCTTCAAATTTCTCACTCTCCCTATTACCTCCTCCCTACTACTTACCTCATCTCCAAAATACCTACTTCTTCTTACATCATTAAACCCACATACATTCCTACATACGTGGATGGCCTAGTGGATAGAGCGCCCGGTTACTGTTAACTCAGCAACGCGGAGTCCAGTGTTCGAATCCCGCTGATGGAGAGTAAAATCTCCTTTGACTCCTTCATTAATCTCTGCCAATATTATGCAGATTTTTCGAAGTGTTCCCTTCACATTCTCCTCATGTTCATCTCGTCATTCACGAAAGCACCATTCCTATTCACTAAATCATTCCTATTCCTATTCCTATTCCTATTCCTATTCTATGAAGATTCCCCTTACTCTCTTTCTTATTTTTCGTAATTCCTTCAAGAACAGTTTCCTATTCTCATGTAAGTCGATATTCACCCTCCTTCCAACCTGTTCATTTACCTCTTTTTTTTCCTCCTACGCAAGTAATTTTCAAAATTCCTCTTTTCTTCTCTACATATTTCATACACATTCAATCACTTCTCTTTTTACTTTTTATTCTTGCATTACCTCTTCATTCCACCATCCACTATTGACATTCTTACTTTCTACTTTAGAACAATCTGGGACCTTTCTTGTACTACTAACAAACACTTCCTTCATTTGCTTCAAGATTAGTCAATTTTTATCTTGTTCACACCCAACTAGCATACTTTTCACTATAACACTGATTATTTAATCTCTCATTCCTAATTCTCCGCACTTCCATTCTTATCTGATATTCCCATCCCCAACTCACTGAATGTTTTAACATCTATCACATACATCAATATCTTTATAAACGCAAAATCAATCATGCTACTCACTTCAACAACATCTCTACCTATGGCAACTCTTATGGATAGTCTTGTGTTCAAAAAATGTATTACTTACACACACATGCATCTCTTCACACAGAAATCAATTATCTTCCTACCATTCTAATTTTCTCCCTTAACCACAAAGGTACCTATTTTACCATCCTTCATTCGATCACCTAACCAATCCATTCAAGTCGCCCAATAAAATTAATCTGAAGCCCCCCACTCACCCCGTCCAAGACATCATTCAGATTGTTCCAGAAGATCTCACTCTCCTCAACATCACCCTCAGATGGATCATATGCTACAACCATACATACCTTAATTTTCTCAAACTTAAATTTAATTATTAGTATTCTAGTATTCACACAAGCAAAATCCACCGCAAAATATGTGTCACAGGTCACTCATCAGAATCGCAACTCTTTCTCACACCCTCTCATTCCTCTACATTCAGTACACACACTTCTTAACAAACACAACTCTTCTTCACCATTTCCTTCCATATTTATTTCAGTGACCGAAAGCAGATCAAATTTACCTTTTCTAAATACATCCATCACCTCTCTCCAGGGTTGTGGAGTCGGAGTCGCAGTCGCGGAGTCGGGGAGTCGGTAGTTTTGAAGAGAGTGGAGTCGGCAGTCGGCATTTGAAACGGCAATTTTGAAAAGGGGGAAGTCGGAGTCGGTAATTTTGGAAGAGGGTGGAGTCGCGATTCGGAGTCGGAGTCGTGAGTCAAAGTCGGTAATTTTTCAAAAGGGTGGAGTTGGAGCTCGGAGTCGCGAGAGTCGGCAGTCGGAGTACGGATCGCCGAGTCGGAGTCGGGAGTCGGGAGCTGGACGAGTCAGTCGGAGTCGGTAATTTTGAAGAGGGCTGCTGAGTCGGAGTCGGAAAATTTTTTAACCGACTCCACAACCCTGCCTCTCTCTACTCTTTTTCTCGCCATTTGTTCTTCTAACATTAAGTGTATCCAAACGTTTGATACAGTTTCGTTGAAAAGATACAAGGTCTTTGTACGGCCGATCCCGATACATTAGGCATACATACATAAGAATTCCTAGGGAATAAATAAGTGGTAGGGGACTCCAACTCAGCTCCACTATTCTTATAATATATCATCTTACAATAGGCTGAACATGAGGTATGGGAATTTTTGCACCACATCACATAGGAATGCCTGCCCATTGGGAAATGATATACTATATATATACTATTATATAGATATATATATATTTATACTAGAATATAATATATATATCATACTATATATTTATATATACTATAGATATGATATAATATTATATAATATATATATATATATATTATTATTTAAATATACTATATAGTATATATATATATATATATATTATATATAGATACTATAATTATATATATATATATACTATACTATATATATATTATATATATATATAGATAATATATACTATTATATATATAATTTATATATATATATATATATATAATCGGATTAATTGCTTAATAGTGACTCGTATAAAAGCGAATGTAGGAAGTAGATTCGACATAAGATCTAAGAATCGCAGACTTAATAAGACGAATTGCTTTTGTGTAATCCCTTCTCAATATAGATAAAGGCCCTTAAAGCTACTTCACAGAAAGAGAAAAGCAAAGAAGAGGAAGAAGAAAGAGATAGATCAAGAAGAAAAAGAAGGAAAATAACAAGATGAAAGGGAGACAAAAAACATTGTAAACAAATTTAAATTTTGTAGAGGAACAAGAAGTGTAAGGAAGTGAAAAATCTTTAAGTAAAGAAGAAGAAGAAGAAGAAGAAGAAGAAGAAGAGAAGAAGCAAGCAATAAAGAAGAAGAAAAAGAAGCGAAGAAGAAGAAGAAGAAGATGAGAAGAAGAAGAAAAGCGGGCAACAGCTAACAACAACAACAACAACAACAACAACAACAACAACAACAACAACAACAACAACAACAACAACAACACAGACTAGCAAAGAATTTACAGTCCACTCAAGGCTAGTTGTTAAGTATTTTGCTTTTGTTTTTTATTGTGCTGAATGTGTCCCCTGTCTTAAACAGATCTATTTACGTATTTTGAAAATCATAGTTGCTACATATTTTAGGATTAGTATATTATTTTACTTATTTAATGTGGCAAGTTCAGTTTGCTCAGATCTGTTCTAAGCAGCATACATCATTGCGTTACAGGTTTGTGAAACCTTTATTTTTTTTTTAATTATTTCTCCTACTCAGTGTGATCAAAGAGATCACTCTCTTAGAGAGGATGTTCTAAGCCTTGAATATCAATTATTATTATTATTTATTGTTATCATTATTAAAACCATTATTAATATTATCATTAATATCATTGTTGATACTATTATCAATACTATCAATATCATTATTAATTATTAATAGTGGATTATTTCTCCTACTCAGAGTGATCGAAGAGATCCCCGTCTTAGAACGGACACTTTCTAAGCGGTTAATATCAAAGCTATTTATTATAAGTTAAGGCGATAGTGTGATCGATGATATCACCCACCGTCTTAAAACGAATACGTTCTAAGCAGTTACCAGTAAAGCTATTATAAGTTCGTGGCCCGAATTCCTTTTAAGAAGTATTTTTAACATTTAACAAATAATTTCAATAGTTTTGGTTTGATTTTACCATATCTAGGTCACTATTAATTCTAATGTTTAATAAAGTAAAAATCGAGTTGAATTTAAGTTCAAACACCAAAGTTCTTAATATGTATATTAACCTTTTCTTGAATGAATCGAAAGTTGCCGCTGTTCACTATCTCATAAGAAAGGCTATTGAACTTCTCAATTACATAGTAAATGAAGCATTCTTTGCAATGTTGGTTCGAAATCGTTTATGAGAACGTTTATGTTTATTATTTTGTGTTAAATCATTAAAATCGAATCTAACGAATTGGCTATAATTGCAAAGGTTTACGAACTACTTAAATAATTTCCCTGGTCTAATAATAAAAAGTATATAAATCAAGACTAACCAACAAATTAAGATTTTTTTTTTTTTTTTTTTTTTTTTTTTTTTTTTTTTTAAAGACATTTAAATTACCAGGTATTTTTTGGTAGTATGAATTTCCCTCATTCAACTCTATGACATTTAGATTTGAATAAAATTCCATTTATGCTATTATGGGGACACTTTTTGCTCACGTTTTTTTTTTCATCAAAGTATTACCCTCCTTTGTCATTAGCATACATTTTAGACTTTTATTTGCAGGTAATAACCACTCACGGGCTGAGCCCTTTTCAAGAAGGAGACAATTATAAAATAAAAGAATAAGTGAACCTACTAATGTTTCCTTCAAAAGGATTTCTTAACCTTTGAGTTCTTATATTGCTAAAGAATGAATTTATATATATATATATATATATATATAATTATAGTATAGTTTATAAAAATATTTTATTAGTAGTATATATATATATATATATATATATATATATATATATATATATATATATATATATATATATATATATGTATATATATTAGATATATATATATATAAAGTATATACTGTCGAAGATTAAATATATATATATATAGTTTCGTCAAAAATAATTCTTGTTTTAAAATACGTTAGTTTAGCTTTAAAAAAAAAAGAGTAAGAGAAAATGGTTTTCTCAAGGACGTTTTAGAACACGAGTAAGAACTTTTGAGGTGAAGCGTTTAACACACTTCATATTTTGCATGACTTCAAAATTAAATTTGTACTTATAGATTGATGTTAAATATGACATTTTACAGTATTTAATTATATAATATTTGTCATGATATAATGTGCCTTTTTGTATAAAAGTAATTGGTATTGTACTATTTAACAGAGTTTTAAAAATGCTTATAACATTAAATAAACTAACCTATTTCCTTTAGAGAAAACGTAACAAATTTTAGTTTTGTTGTTAAGTTCTTTATATGTATTTTTTATTGTAATTTGTATTAAATAATATAAAATCTAGTATAATATAGTATTTAGTAGTATTTTATAACATAGTTATATCTTTGTTTTATGTAAATACTTGTATTTTGTTCAAATATTTCTCGTTTCTGGCACCAAATTTGTTTCAAGTTTTTAGCAAGTCTTTCAAAAAGGAACTAATATTTCGAGAGTGAATTTGGCTGCAGGTCAACAAGACGTATAGGTATAATAAAAAAAAGATTAAAATAATGATGCATTTAACGGTACGTCAGGGAGTGGTGTCAGGGAGAGATTCGAATATAGTCGAGCACAATCTTGATAAAAATTATCAGATCCAAAACTGAGTTTTATTTCCTAACTATAGGATATTATTCTATATATTTGAATCAGTGTATATTTTCTGAAAAAATTTCTGGGTATTATTCTATATATTTGAATCAGTGTATATTTTCTGAAAAAATTTTCTAAGTTCAAAAATTTCTAAGCTCAATAAAATTTCAAGTTAGTTTTTTAAGCAAATTGTTTAGTGGCAAGCTTCTACTGTTCTTTGTTGTGTTTTTTTTTTTTGTTTTTGCCTTTTATTTTTTTGTGGCTGTTTTTGTGTTTTTTTTTTTTTTTTTTTTGGGTGGTTGATTTTTTTTTTTGGCGTTGGATTTTTTTTGGTTTTTTTTTGGTTGTGGTTTTTTTCTTTTGTTTTTTTTTTGTGGGTTTTTTTTTTTTTTTTTTCTTTTTCCTTGGTTTTCCAATAACTTATTCAGAGACACTTGCCCACTAAATAATTTTCTTTAAAAACTTTACTTAACTTAACTTTTCTGAGCTTAAAAATTTTTTTGAACTTAGAAATTTTTTTCAGAAAATATACACTGATTCAAATCTAAATATTTACCACCTATAAAAATAAGCTTTAAAAGGGTTATAAATACTTGGTTGAGGGTTCACTAGGCTCGGAGTACCAATCAAAGCGTCTCATATAGTATCTCATTGGTGAAGAAAGCCGCTTCAGCAGAGAAAGGTGTATACCCGAGTACCTGTAAATACTTAGGCACTTCAACGTATTAACGTAAGTCTAACATGAGGCAGCTATCAAAATAACATCATCAACTATTTACTACCCCTGCAGTGGAGGAACACGAAAAGAACTTCAACTACAGCTTGTGAGGTGGAGGAAGAAGAAAAGGGGAACTAGCCCAAATTGTCGACAGGGAAAATAGTCGACACGCCATTTTCAGAATTTTCAGAAGGTGTCCAAAGCGTCGACAGCATTTTGGTCGACAACATTTTCTCATATTTGCTCCAAAATCGTCGACACATTTAAATTGAAGAAGATTAGAAGCTAGGCATCGATTAATCATTATATTTTTTAATATAATTAATATATAGATATATATATATATATATTTTTAATAGGTATATACACGGCAAATTATAATATTATACTAATATATATATATATATATATATATATATATATATATATATATATACCCACACATGATATATATACTATATATATATAATATATATATATATATAATATATATATATATATATATATATATATATATATATATATTATATATATATAGTAGTATAGATATTATATATATATATAATTTTTAAATCGGTAATTACTCGGCAAGTAGGGGCCCTCGAGCCCGACGGGGAACAGAAGGGGCACGTTTTCCCATAACCCGTACCCCGCTAGGCCGGCAGCGGGCGCGCAGGAACCCCCGCGACACCCAAATTACAAAGAGCGGGGTCTTTTACTGGAGACCCTCCCCGGAGGGCGGAATAAGTCCACCCTCGTCGTTCCCCGCAAGCCGGAGAGACGCCCGACTATGCCATCTCTGCCGAATTACCCTTTGCGGTATTCTTTAGCTTAAAAAAAATAAAAAAAAAAAATTAACTTGTACTTCAAAGTCCTTCAGATATATCGATAGTAAAATATCTCATAATCGATACATTAAAAAATTTTATATTCTCCAATGGTCTTTTTTTTTTACACACATGATTTGTTGGGAAGCTATGCCATAATTCTCGACAGCGCCCGCGAAAATGGTTCGACACCGCAATTTCAGAATTGTTCAGAGCGTGTCAAAAACGTCGACATCATTTGGTCGACAGGATTTGGTCGACAGCATTTGGTCGACAACATTCTCATAAGAGGTGTCCAAATCGTCGACGCATTAAATAATCGATTAAATAGTCGACACATTAAATAATCGATAATTAATCGATCGAATATCATTAAATAAATTTTCAGAAGGTGTCAAAAAACGTCGAATCAGGCCATATATATAATGATATATTATACAGTATATCATATAGACGCGCAAAATAGCGGGCTCGCAGCCGACGGCGAACAGAAGACGCGCGCCGGGACGATTTCCATACCCGCGCTAGCGGCGAGGGGCGACAGCGAACCCCCGCCGACACCAAGATACCAAAGAGCGAGCGCCCTGTTCCGGAGACCCTCCCGCCGAGCCCGGGGCGCAATTAGTCCTACCCCGTCGTAGTTCCCGGAAGGCCGAGAGACCCCGACTACTTTTATCTCTGTGGCGGTGCGGAATACCCTTGCGGTATTCTTTAGTTAAAAAAAAAAAAAAAAAAAAAAAAAAAAAAAAAAAAAAAATTCATGCTCAATAGTGATATATCGCATAGCTAATATATCGATTAATCTGATATAGTAAAAAAAAATTTACTGCTCAAAATTGTCGACACATTGTTCTTTACTAAAATGCTCAAAAGTTGCTAGACAGCATTTGCTGCTGTCGCACAACTTGTTTGGTCGACATTTCGACCTGCCTCGACATTTTAGCCCCAACCCAGTGCCAAACCCCCATGTCGACAATTATTCCTAGCCTTCATTTTTTAAAAAATGTTCCATAGTGCTCGACCAGGCATTATTTCTTGAACAAATTTATGTCGACTATTTTTATTTTCTGACCTGTCGACCATTTTCCCTGTCGGACAATTTGCCCGAGGTCTAGCCTTCAAGAAAAGGGAAATAACCCTCCCAGCCTTACACCGTAGCCACTTGTATATTATTATATATATAATCATATATAGTATTATATATATGTATATATATATATATTATATAGTATATAATATATAAATATATAATATATATATGAGATATATATAATATATATATATTTATATAATATATATACTATATATATATATATTATATATAATATATATATATAATATATAATATATACATATTATACATATATACTTTTCACTTTGATACTGATCACGACTCTTACACCATTCTAGTATAACTTATGAATATTTCTATGTGTTTGCAAGAAGTATTACTTACAGACATGCCTTTCTGCTCAAAGAAATCAATTACCTTGCCTACCATTACTCATTTTTTCCCTCATCCCACAGCCACCTGCTGTATACCTATCTTTTTTTTCGATCACCGTGTTCCACAATTATTTAGCGGATCTCCGG
>JABUQX010114243.1:22500-35000 GCA_015478945.1 Trachelipus rathkii | reverse complement strand
GTATCGGGAGGGGAAAAATTCTCGTTCTTCTATCACTCTTGACTAATTTTCATCAGCTAGAAATCGTTTCAGGGATACTCTTCGACGAGCAAAGCGGGCTTTCATCAAACGAAAGTGCGCTAATCCCCTTCGTTCTCCTACTGACAAATCTGTCTGGGCCTCTTGCCAAAAACATCTCCTACAACTTCTGTAAATCCGTCTTTCCTCCTCTTATTCGATCTGATTGTTCTGTTGCTAATTCTCCACTGAAAAGGCCATCTCTCCGGCCTCCTTATTTTCCTCTACTCAACCCTGACGATTCTGGCATTCCTATCCTCCTCCTCCCCTCTCAGGTGTCCTATGACTTTGCCTGTGATTACATTTATCGGGTGCATGGCGCTCCTGAAATCTACGAAAACATTAGGAAGGGCGGGTGGCCGCATGCATTCCTCCCCGAGTTTTGAAGGGAGTGTGCTTCCGTGCTATCCCGCCCCCGCGTTCAACTATATTCTCTATGTCTCAATACTAACACTTTCCCTCAGTGTTGGAAGCACGCACATGTTCCAACCTATCCGAAAAAGGAAAGCCGCTCGTGATCCTTCAACTGATCGCCCTATAGCTCTCACTTGTAGTCTATCTAAGATCTTTGAAACTCTTCTCAACTCTCATTTGCTTAGATCATCTGGAATCTCATTCACTTGCTTTCCGATCGCCAGTAGGCTTTCGGCGCTCGAGGTCTACTGGCGATAAACTTTCCTATTCTACTGATTTATGGTTTTCCGCCCTTAGGAACTACGGGAGACTTGCGTGCGTGGCGCTGACATAGCCAAAGTTTTTGAACGTCGTATTGGCGCGCGTCACTGCCTCTCCAAAGCTCTCCTCCTTTGGGTTTCCTCCTTCTCTTTGCCTACTTATGCTAGTTTTCTTTTTCAAATCGCTCAATATCGCTGTTGTTGATGGGGGACTTCTTCTTCCTTTCTGTCAATAGTGGTGTTCCTCAGGGTTCCTGTCTTATCTCCACTTTATTCCTACTTTCATTAATGATCTTCTCACCTGCACATCTAACTCTATTCACTCATATGCCGATGCCTCGACCCTTCATCTTCAACTCATTTCAATTCTGCTTCCTTCTTTTACTTCTAGAATATGCCTCTCGTCTTATCTTTCCGATTCTATTCTCGCTTGATCTGGATAGAATTCCGGTGCCGGTCGTCTGAACCTGTGATGAAAACAATTCTTAAAAAACTCAACTTCTTACAAATCTCCCTCTCTAAGACACCTTCTAACTTTCCTATCTCATTTGACGACCGTTCTCTCGTCTCTCCTGTTGACAATATAAACATCCTTGGCCTTAACCATAAACAAAAAAAATGTTTCTTGGAAACCTCACATGACAACGGTTGCTAGGCGCGCCTCCAAAGAAACTGGGAGTTCTGTTTAGACTGCGAGACTTTTTTTCCTCTTCCCTCAGTTGCTCCAGCTATACAAGGGCCTCATCCGCCCTTGTATGGAGTACTTGCTCTCATAACTGGGGGGGGCTCTGTTTCACCCGATTTTGGATAGGGTGGTCGCAGTCAAAGGCCAAAAGACTCCTATAAATGTTCTGTACTTTCACGTACTTGACCCTCTATATTTGCGGCGCATGTTGTGCCTTTATCTCTTTTCTATAAGACCGCAGCGGGGGGGGACAGGTACTCGAGGCGAGCTTATCCACTCGCGTACCTCCCACCTTACGTCGCCCTCGTAGCACAAGTGGTGCTGTATCTGCACATGAGTTTTGTGTTGATGTAGGTAACTCCAAGCTAGTTCGCTGCGGTGCTTCCTTCTTTCCTGCCACATCTGTTATGTGGAATTCTCTTCCATCTTCTGTGTTTCCTGCTGAATTTAATCTCCCCCACTTCAAAGCATGCGTCTGTGCTCATCTGCGTAATTTGCTTTAGTTGACTTATGAGGAGTGCAACACCCCCTCCTTGATAGGGCTCTGCCCGTAAGAGTGGTTGGCTTGCACAACTGTAAATATTTATATATATATATATATATATTATATATATATATATATATTATATATATATATTTATATATTATTATATATATATATATATATATATATATATATATATATATATATATATATTATATGTATATATATATATATATATATATAAAAAATTATTTATATTATATATATTATATATATATGTAATTATATTCTGTATTATGTAATATATATATATGTATATATTATATTATATATATTATATATATATATATATTAGTGATGCAACAGATGTCATTTTTTTCGCATCCGCCGGCTAGAAATTTTTTCTCTGACCGGATTATATATATACTATATATATAGATATATTATATATATATATATATATATATATATATTATATATATATATAAATATATAATATATATATATAATATATATATATATATATATATATATATATAATAATAATAAAAATATAAATAACTAATAATAATTAATAACAATAACAATAACAATAACAAATAAACAATAACAATAAAATAATAAAATAATAATAATAATAATAATAATAATAATAATAATAATAATAATAATAATAATAATAATAATAATAATAATAATAATAATAATAATAATAATAATAATAATAACAACACGTTTCGAAAACCTTGAGTCTCCTAACTTAGATATTTTGTGGCTGAAGATCTTTCTTCCTACTATTATTATTATTAATTATTATTATTATATTATTATTTATTATTATTATTATTATTATTTATTATTATTATTATATTATTATTATTATTATTAATCATTATAATAGAAAAATAGATTTTTCCTGCTCTTTAAATATCTTAGTATCTTCCACGAGACTGCCGAGGTCCTCTACTTGGAGGCATTCACCGCTACACCACACTGCAGTGGTTGGGATTCGCTCTCATACTGTAAAGGTGTGAAGAGGCAAACATCAGTATGTTTCATCCGATCTGAAAAGTTTGATTAAGGACACCTACATTCTACCACACCGTCCTAAAAAAATCTTTGACACTCTTGACCTGTGCTCCACCACTTCTGCTTTTCTCCTTCTCATATCACTCTTGCTAATTTTCGTTCAACTTGGAGTCGTTGAAGGGATTTTATACGTCAGGGCTAATGCGTGCTTTCACCAAAAGGAAGTGCGCTGACCTCCTTGGATTTCCTACTGATAAATATTTCTGGCCCCTTGCCAAAAACATCTCTAGTAACTTCTGTAAATCTGCCTTTCCTCCTCTTACTCGCTCTAACGGATCTGTAGCTAACACTCCTTCTGAATAGGTTAAACTCTTCAGCCTCCTTTTTTCATTAAATTCCACCCTGGAAGATTCTGGCAACCCTCCTCCTACTCCTTCTCCTCTCAGGTGTTCCATGACCTCGAATGTGGTTAGACATGATCGGGTGCGTGAGATCCTGAGGTCTATGAACGTCAGGAAGGCTATTAGCCCGGACGGCATTCCTTCCCCTTCGACTTTACTCTAAATACTTTAATTCTAACACTTTCAGTAAGTTCTGGAAGCGTGCATATGTTCAACCGATCCCGAAGAAGGGTTACCTCTCTGCTCCTTATACCTGTCGATAAAGCTCTAACTTGTATTCTGTCGAAAAATCTTTGAAACTCTTTTCAACTCTCATTTCTTGGATCATCTTGAATCTCAGTCCCACCCTTTCTGATCACCAGTATGACATTTCGGAACCAACTGGTGACATTCTTTCTTATCTCACTGATTTATGGTCTCCTGCCCTCATGGACTATGGGGAGTCGTGTGTGGTGGCGCTTGATATATATCGAAGGCCTTTGACCGGGTATGATATGCGTCGCTACTCTCTAAGCACCCATCTTTTAGGTTTTCTCTTTTTCTTTGCTCACTTATGAATATTTCTCTGAAATCGCTCCATATCGGCACTTGTCGGTGGAGAGACCTCTTCTTCCTTTCCTGTTAATTTTGTTGTTCTCCAAGGTTGTGTTCTATCACTAACCTTATTCTTACTTTTCATTAAGGATCATCTATATATATATATATATATATAATATATATATATATATATATATATATATATATATGATATATCATATATATACTATAATATATATAATTATATATTTATATATATATATATATATATTAACCCTAGCAAGTAGGGGTTCGGAGGTCGGCGCTGCAGAACACACAATGTTGGTACGTACGGCGACGGCCGAGGGGGGTGTTGGGTCTGTCTCAAAACCGTGTATGAACCCCCTCTGGCACGGATGACTGCCTAACACCGTCCTGGCATGCTCTCGATAAGTGGGCGAATGTCCTGGACAGGATTTGATTGCCATACGTCGTGCAGTGCCTGTCGCAGGTCCGGGGGGTCCGTGGAGCGGGATGCAGCTATCGGTTCTGATGTTTCATGGGATTATCCCACAAATGTTCGATCTTGGGTTTGAGGTCTGGACAAATATGGCTGGCCACTCCAAACGCGTATTGAAACGTCCTAAGGTGGTCGTGGTTTCTTGCCATTGTCATGCATTAGGATGAAAGAGTCACCGATGGTGTAGCAGGGGCATATAGCACTGCATATGGTCGAGGATGTCTGTGATATACCTTACGCTGTAAGAGTGCCTCCATCGAAGATGTGCAACTCCGTAGGCCCCCGATAAAGAGATGCCTCCCCAGACCATAACCGACCCACCTCCAACGGCGGCACCTGCAGCACATTGCATTGCGCGAACCTCTCCGTCGGTCGTCGGTATACTCTAGCACGCCTGTCCGAGGCGTACAGAGACACTCTCGACTCGTCCGTAAAGAAGCACTTTTGCCCAATCGTCGACCGTCCAAATGCATGCTGGTCTCGGGCCCAATGCAGACGCGCCCTGATGTGCCGTGGTGTGGGTGACCTTATGGTAGACCACCGGGGCCGGTTAATTATGCTTCCGCAGGTGTCGACCACTGTATTGACACTACCCTGGTGCCGGTGTTATTCTCCGCCAGCTGTATCTGCAGATGTCGTGCCGTTGTGAGGCGCTCTCGTAATGCACGCAGACGTATAAATCGGTCTTCTACGGGTGTCGTGGCCCTGGGCTTACCTTGTCCTCGCCGGCGATCATGTGTCAGGGTTTCCTGGTACCGTTGGACTACCCGTGCTTGTTGTTGTGCCGCTACAACCGCAAACCGTCGACCAAGTGCCCGGTACCCGTGTCCTTCGGCGTGGAGTGTTGTTATCTGCACGCACTGATCTCTTGACAGTTGACGCACTATCCTCTCCATGTTTATCGGAGTCGCTTCGTACGTGAATGATCCCTTGCTCGATTATACCCCCGATATAACCTATCCCCACCTCTCGCAGGTCTAGTTACGTGGTTATGTTTTCCTAAATTTATCGCGGTACAGCCCTAATGATTGCAGTGAACTCTGCCAGGTGGGTGCATAAGTACAACTGATGCTGCGTCGTCTGTGTTGGTGTGGATTTCATGGGGTTAGGGGACTTCTCATTCCTGTGTGAGATACATTTTAACCCTAGTGGTGCGTTATTTTTTGATGAGTAATATATATATATATATATATATATATAATATATCACTATATATATATATATTTAGCATATTATATATATATATATTATATATATATATATAATATAGATATATTATATATATATATATATATTTTACAACACCACCGCTCACGGAGCAGAGCCCTAATCAAGGAGGGGGTGTACTCAATTCTAATGTCCGAGCAGGACGAAGCCATTCCCAAGGAGAGAATAGCTAACATTCTCCCACCTGACCAATTGCAACCTGCGGACCTCCAGTAGTATGTGGATAGGATTGCGTGATTAAAATTACTGCGTATATATAGTATATATAATATATATATATATAATATATATATATATATATATATATATAATATATATATATATATATATATATATATATATATATTATTATATATATATATATATAGATATATATATATTAATATACCGGGAAGACAAACCGTTTTTTTGACTAGTCAAAAAATGAAAAAGAGAAAGAAGGATGGGGATGATGCCGAGCGGGGGAAGGAATAATAATAATAAAAAAAATAAAGAAAAATTAAAAAAAAAAATTAAAAAGAAAAAAGTTAATTAATATTCATTATCGCAGTTCAAAGCATTGGCACCGCGCTGGCTGCAACATCAGCCAGCACCGCCCCGCCCCGCAAAGGACCTAGCAAAGGATGGAGTTTGCGACATAGTATATCCCTCAAACTTAACACCCCTATCTGGGGTGACGTATCCTCATCGTAGACGAGGTTACGTGGCTTTGCACCCCCTGGAGGAGGGTGCTGACCCTTCCAAGTAGGAAATGACCGTAGAAGGACGAAATTTGGTGTACACCATTCTTATAAGGTAACCTCGTCTACGATGAGGTTGCGTGGCCGTGCGCCCCCCAAGGGGGTGCTGGCTCCTCCAAGTAGGAAATGACCGTAGAAGAATGAAACTTGGTATACATCCTTCTTATAAGGTAACCTCACCTGCGACGAGGTGACGTGGCCGTGCACCCAGCAGAAGGGGGTGCTGGCCCTGCCAAGTAGGAAATGACCGTAGAATGATGAAACTTGGTATACACCCTTCTTATAAGGTATCATCGGTGCAGCCGAGGTAAGTGACACTACGCCTACTGGGTGTTGGGGCTGAGTCCCAATACCTTAGATATTGACGTAGAATGATGAAACTTGCTATACACCCTTCTTATAAAGTGACCTCGACGTAGCCGAGGTAAAGGGACGCTACGCCTATTGAGGGATGGGGCTGTGCCCCAAAACCTTGGAAATGGTCTAGAATGATGAACTTGGTTCACCTTTCTTATAAGGTAACCTCGTCGCAGATGAGGTTACGTGTCGCTACGCTCACCGGGTGTAGGGGCTGAGCCCCAATAGCTTGGAAATTGACATAGAAAGATGAAACGTGGTATACACCTTTCTTCTAAGGTAACTTCGTCGCAGACGAGTTTACGTGTCACTACGCCCATTGGGTGTTGGGGCTGAGCCCCAAAACCTTGGAAATTACCGTAGAAGGATGAAATTTGGAGAGCACACAGAAGAGGAAGGATAAATAGGACTGGAGGAAGAGCACGGATGCATCTTACAAAGATAACCCGTTTTCTAAAGGTTGAAGACTGACATTTCTATTTTCAAATCTCGTTTTCTTTTTATAAACGTCAACTAAAATATATTTTTTCCTAAGTTGAAACATGCATATATTGTTTGCTATTCTTATTTTATAAGCTTCATTTTACATTTATATTTTGTTTTTAATTTTTTTTTTAATTCAAATTTTCAAATTTTTATTACTTTTTATTTATTTTTTAATTTATTTTTGTTTTATTTGCATAAAACATTATGTTTGTATCAAAATTTTTATTCATTTCATGTTTATAACGTAAAAAAATTACGTTTTTACACACCCTAAAGCAGTAAATCAAACCAACCACCCTCCCCTCCTCCCACACTCCCATGATCTATCTTGATCTATTGATATATTGATCTATTGATTCAAGTCATATTTTGTATAACATATCACAAAACTTTTATTTATTTTATTTTATTTTGTTTAAAAATATATTTATTACCAAAATTTTTATTCTTTTTATGTTTATAATTTAACAAAATTTGCGGTTTTACACACCCTAAATCAGTAAATCAGTAAATCAAACCACCCAACCCTCCCCTCCTCCATCCATGATCTATTGATCTATTGATATATTGATTCAAGTCATATATTGTATAACATAACACAAAACCTTTATTTATTTTTATTTTATTTGTTTAAAAAATATATATTTTTACTAAATTTTTTATTCTTTTTATGTTTACAACTTAAAAAATTGACGCTTTACACACTCTAAAGCAGTAAATCAGTAAATCAAACCACTCACCCTCTCCTCCTCCCGCCCTCCTATAATCTATTGATCTATTGATTCAGGTCACATTTCCAGTGTCATTTTGGCATAAACATAGCATTAAAAATAACTTCTTTATTATATTGCCACTAACGAGTAATATGCTAACATAATAAATTTTCACATAATTAAATTGAGGACTGTTACTTTGAACTAAGGAAGTATTAATGTACAACGACAAACCTAACATACCTTACGTTCGAATAAACTGCTAACATTAATAATGTTCCATACCTAACAACAGTAAAGTAACTAACGACAAGATTACGCTACCCCAGATGGGGGTGTCAAGTTTGAGGGAGTATACCAGTGTCGCAAACTCCATCCTTTGCTAGGTGTGGTTGCGGTGCAGTGCGGTGCGGTGCGGTGCTAGCCTGATGGTGCAGCCAGTGCGGTGCCAATGCTTTGAACTGCGATAATGAATAATTAATTATTTTTTTTTTTTTTTATTCTTTATTATTTTATTTTATTTTTTTTTTCTTCTCCCGCTCGGTGTCCTCCTCATCAAGCCTCATTCTCTTTTTAATTTTTTGTCTCGTCAAAAAACCGGTTTGCCTTTTCCCATATATATTATTATATATATATATATATATAATTAGTATATATATATAGATATATATATAATATATATTATATTAATATATATATATATATATATATATATATATATATATATATATATATTATTATATATATATACGCAGAAATTTATTACGCAACCTGTCCACATTACTACTCTCGCTTTGTTGGCGAGTGCTCTACCACTGAGCTAACGGGCGCTTTTAAATAAATAAATATAAAATAGCAAAAATAAAAATAAAACAAATACATAAACATATACATATACATACACATTTCATATATATGCAAAAATATGTATCTGAAAATATTAGAATTGATGTTATAGTTAGCATTAACGTTGATATCTTTGCATTATTACAATCACTTTCACTAACGTTATTATCAGTAACATTAATATTAACACTATCACCTTTATCATTAACATTATCACTAGCACTAATCATTATTATTGTCATCGTTATTACTAGCATCATTGTTATTACCATCACCATCGTCATTATTATTAATATTATTATCATTATTATTACCATCACAATCATTTTTATTATTCTCATCACTATTTCCTTCAAGACTGCAGGACGGTGTTAACTGCAGAAAATTGTGCTTAATTCTGCAGCTAGCCAAGTCAAGCGAAGAGATCTTTCTTCATGTGATCTGATGTGTCGACATCCAAATTTATCCGTATATATATATATATATATATATATATATATAATATATAATATATAATATATATATATATATATAGTATATATAATATGTATATATAATATATATAATATATATTATATTATATATATATATATATATATATATATATACGGTATATATATATATATATTATACACTATATTATATATATATATATATTATATATATATATATATATATATATATATATATATATATATATATTATATATATATATATATATATATATATATATTTTTATAATATTATATATAATATTTTTTTTATATATATATATATATAATAGATAATAATATATATATATATATATATATATATTTATTATATATATATAACTATATTATATATATCATATATATATATACTATATATATATATATATATATATATATATATATTGTAGTATACTACGAATTCTAATGACAGTCTTTTATTACATTTGACAGTTTTTCTGATTAAATAGCCTACAATTAAAAATTTCAATCACCCTTTTCCATTTTTTAATTTTTCAACCAAAGAAAATTATAACTTTGATTCTAATTGTATAATCATTATTATCTACTTTAGATTTATAAGAGACTCCAAAATAAAGAAAAGGTCTTCGCAGTACATAAAATATTAGATGAGATTAAATATGGGGAAATTTCATCGGATGAAAACAAATTGTTTTTCCATTCTCTGACCTCATCAGAAGTTCCCAAAGACTCTTCTTTGATATTGGTGAGTTGAAATTAGCATTTGTTTTTTTTCTATGGTTCATGTAATCCTTGTCGTACCTTTTCCCCATGAGTGTTGAATCTCTGTCGGAGTCACTGGAGTTGCATATTTCATGATGCGGTCTGTGTCGAACTGAGATTCTAAAAATTTGGAAGCTTTATCTCAGGGTGGTGTGACGAGAGGTTTTGCCACAAATTAAAGGGACTTGGGAATCGGGCAACATGTAAGCAAAATATACAACCAGAGTTTTTTTTTTTAAAGATTTATTTTTTCCTTTTGATGTCTCATTCTATTCTTTGAGTCATATAGTTTTAAAGAATAATATTCAGGGAAATACTTTTAAGTATTTTATAGCAGCATGCTATGATATTTATAATAGGAGCAATAAAAAGTCTCCTAGTTCTAAAATAAAAAAACATAAGGCACCAAGCCATGAATAATTAATTATTTTTTTATAATTTTTTTAATGCAATTAAGCCGAATTTAATCCATGATCTAGAGCTGGGGTCTATAAACTTTTTAGCTTAAGGGCCATAGTGACTCCTCCACTAAGTCCGAAGGGCCACGACCAAGCAAGCTCATCATACCAAAATTTGATTTGGGAGCAACAAGTGTGATCTGAAAAGCGAAATATAGTGCGACTAGTGTGTTTTGTGACTATAGTTTCTTACAGTGAAAATGCAGTGTTTTTAATTGTGAGTATCTAATTTAATTAAAAATGTTTTAAATATGAATCCAGTGCATTCTACTGCGGTCCTGATTGGTGGTGCTCGTGGTCCGGTGTTAGGACGCTGGTAGTTGTTTGGAGACCCATGATCTAGAGCTAGAGTTCTTATCTTACTTAACCAATGGGTCGAAACACAAACATGGGCCTTCCGGGTCTTCCGAGATTGGTCGTCGTAGCTTCTCAAAAAAATTAGCGTTTTATTTTTTTTTTAAATTTTAAATTATATTCTTGTTCGTGTTTAACAAGTGAAA
Source organism: Trachelipus rathkii (assembly GCA_015478945.1). Taxonomy (NCBI): domain Eukaryota; kingdom Metazoa; phylum Arthropoda; class Malacostraca; order Isopoda; family Trachelipodidae; genus Trachelipus; species Trachelipus rathkii. The sequence continues at coordinate 24,072 of JABUQX010114243.1, read as the reverse complement.
ACACGAAAATATTTACAAAATGAAAAGTATTTTGTTACAGTCTGTAATAATGAATAATTACTACGTTTTGGTATAAAACTAATCACTTTGAAAAATACCAACGCTCTGATAACGTTCTGTTGGAAAGCTTCGTGAAGAATTAATTTTTAATTAATTACTGACTTTGAGAATAGGCAATCAGTTTTTAAAAACATAAATAAGAATAGTGATGCTACAGTAAGAGCTAGCTATGTCATAGCGAATGAAATAGTCACTTCGTCAAAGCCCTTTTCCGAAGGTGCATTTATTAAAAATTGTATATTGAAGGCTTCGGAAATAATATGTCCTGAAAAGCGTAAATCATTTTCAGATAAACCCTCCATAACCCTCCTGACAACACTGATGTAGCACAACTTTGCATATTCATTCGAGGAGTTGATGAGAATATGTGCATTATGGAAGAATTTGTGGAGTTAGTTCCTATGAAAAACCAAACAACAGGTGATGTTATTTTTCATTCTTTGGTTACTTCTTTAGATAAATTAAATATAGAATGAAGCAAGATGGCGCTCCTCAAATGATGATTGCCTGTGATTCAGGTGCAATTTCCAGATTAAAATCAAAATTGCAGTCCGTGAATAAAGATCATCATCTCTATGGAGTGAATGCATTACACATCGCTAAGTACTTTGTTGCAAAGCCCTTAAAATGAATCATGTTACGGATATTGTTGTAAAAAGTGTTAAATTTATTCAGTGTTGTCAATAAAAAGTTTACCGATTTTGATGACATGAAACAAAAAATTCATTGTTTTTCTAAATCTTTTTTCTACTAACTTGGACATCATCCCTGAAGAACTTCAACTCGAAGTTATAGAAATGAAGTGTGATATAGCTCTCAAGAATAAGTTTTTAGAAGTAGATATCAAAACATTTTATAAATATTTGGGACCTAAATATCTAAAGTTGAAGATTTTCGCAGCCAAGATAATGTCAATGTTTGGTAGCTCGTATGTTTCTGAACAATTTTTTTCTCAAATGAACATTATTAACAAGTCAAAATATCGTTCAAGACTGACAGACACTCATCTAAATGCTATAATGAAAGTTGCAACCACTAGCCTATCTCCAGAGTTTAATATTTTGGTGGAAAAGAAAAGGAATCAAGTTTCAGGAGGCTGTAGTAATAGTGAGAGCTAAGGTAAGAATAAAGTAATTTTTCTCTGTCACTGTAAAATTAGAAATACCTATCTGAAAATGTATTTTTTATCAAATTAGCGAAATTTATACTATGTATATACACTATTAAGAAGGGTATAACTATAACAATTCATTTTCGATTTCTATCAAGCGAAATTTACGTAAGCTCTAATCCGACCCGCGAAGTATATACCTAATGTTTCAATCCGGACCCCGAAGCACAACGAGTTTGACACCCCTGCATATATATATATATATTATATATATATATATATATATATATATATATATATATATATAAATATATAATAATACTATATATATATATATATATATATATATATATATATATATATTAGGCACTTGGGGCCTACAAGAAGATAAAGATGTCGAA
>JABUQX010114243.1:12500-17500 GCA_015478945.1 Trachelipus rathkii | reverse complement strand
TGAAATATATATAAATAGTATATATTATATATATAATAATATATATATATATATATATATATATATATATATATATATATATATATATATATATATATATATATATATATTTACAGAGATAAACACCATCACTCACGGGCAGAGCCCTAATCAAGGAGGAGGTGTACTGGTTTAACGTCCGAGCAGGACGAAGCCAAGCCCAAGGGGAGAATAGCTCACATTCTCCCACCCGACCAGTTGTGAACCTGGGACCCTTCGCTTTGTTTGGCGAGTGCTCTACCACTGAGCTACCGGGCGCTTTTATATAAATAAATATAAAATAAATAAAAAAAAAAAAAATATACATATATATACATATACATACATACAAATACATACATATATACATGCATACGTCATACAAATACAAATATATATTACAGTGACAATATTAAAATTACTAACACTATTATTATCAATAACATTAATACTTATACTAATTATTAACACTCACTATTTTCATTAACACTAGTTTTATCACTAATAATTTTATATTACTATTATTATTATTATTATCATTATTATCACTATCATCATCATTATTATTACCGTCATCATTATCATTATTATTATTATTATCACCATTATTATTATTATTATTATAACCATCATTATTATTATTATTATTATTAGTAGTAAATAAGGAAAGTTTTAATAAATTTTGACCCGAAAAACCCTACCTAAGCGACGAAAAACCCACCCAAAAACCCACCCGAAAACCCAAAAACCCAAAAACCCACCTGACCTTTTTTGGCCTTGACCTTTTTTGGCCTTGACCTTTTTGGGCCCAAATTTTTACCTGACCTTGACCTTTTTTGGCCTTGACCTTTTTGACGTCCCTTCGAAGAAGGGACTAGCCAGACGGATGCGAAGCATCCGTCGTACGTATTGCCCCCTATTTTACGCCCACCCTCTTTGATCTTCCATCCGTGGGTCAATTTTTTCCCACGCTAATTTAGGCCTTGTAATATTTTGGTAACCGTTTAGGAGCTTAGTCCTTTTTGATGTCTTAACCTTTTTTGTCCTTGACCTTTTCTCCAAAGCTTGACAGATACCATGGGTCAATTTGGGCCCACGGTAATTTTTTGCCCACTCGTGTCCCACCCGTCACATATTTCGTTCCTAACTTGAACATATGTATGGGTCTATCCTAACTTCATCACCTACACACACCCACACCACACACACCACACACACACACACACCCGCACACACACACACACACACACACACACCCGCACCCACGTGGTCATGACTCACGACTTTTCACCGTCATTTGCATCTGTTCTTAAACTTCCTTACCACCTCAAGCCTTATCGTCTTCAGCTGTTCGAGTTCTTTCCCGGTTATAATTCAAAATATATATTCCCAGAAGGGATACGACCGCTTACCACGCGGTCAACTTTATGCCCTTTAGTCCACACATCAACGCTATGATTTGAGAGGATACGTATTTTGATTTTGAAGTAACTCTCAGCGAAACCGTGGAAGTCTAAATAATAATTATAATAATAATAATAATAATAATAATAATAATAATAATAATAATAATAATAATAATAATAATAATAATAATAATAATAATAATAATAATAATAATAATAATAATAATAATATATATATATATATATATATATATAATATAAGTTATATATTATATATATATATATAGTATATATATATATATATATATATATATATATGATATACATTAATTGCAATATTATAAAGCGTTTCTTATGTAGCCCCTCGAGAGGGAGCATGATATTTTTCTAGATATATATATAATATATATATATATATATAATAATATATAATATATATATATAATATATATATATTATATATATATATATATATATATATATATATATATAGAGAGAGAGAGAGAGAGAGAGAGAGAGAGAGGCAGTTTCGTTTACGGCCACATTTCGAAGCAGTTACACTTTTAGACCTATTTGAGATATCGAAAATTTTATTTGAATCATTTTTATTTGAATTTTAATTATTTTAATTATTTTTATTTGAATTACTTTTATTATTTACGTATTTTAATTATTTACGTATTGTAATTATTTTCTGTTATAAGGTCTCTCGTATTGAGAATCGCCACGTGAAACGAAATCTTTGAATTCGAACCGTAAAAGCACGTGGAAGACCATGCTATCATTGTTTGTCCTCTTTAATATCGAAAAAATTTATTCATTTTTATTTGAATTATTTTAATTATTTACTTATTGTAATTATTTTTATTATTTTTAATTATTTTAATTATTTACGTATTGTAATTGAATCGAGAATCAATGTTATTTTTGGTATTAGGTCTCGTCTCGAGAACTAACACGTGACTTTTTACTTCCCAAACATGCTCAGCCCCATCTACAAGTATATATATATATATATATTGCCTTCCCTAATTTTTCGGCGGCCCTAATTTTTCGGCCAACCCTTTGGTCTTCCATGGGACAATTTTGAGAACCTAAATTTTTCGGTCAACCCTTTTGTATTCCAGGGTACAATTTTTGGCATTGTAACTTTTTTGACCTTGTAGCTTTTTTGATGGCTTTGATGGTTCCCAATCACCGTAAGAAGTATCTAGGGATGTTCTATTAGTATTCTATGAGTATTCTATGAGTGCCAGGTGAGTGCCAAGTGAGTGCCAATGAGTGCCAATGAGTGCCAAGTGAGTGCTACATAGTGCCAAGTGAGTGCCACATAGTGCCAAGTGAGTGCCACATAGTGCCAATTGAGTGTCACTTTTTTCAAGCCTTTTCTAGCCTCCCCTGAGCCTAGAATAGCCCTAATATTGATGTCTACCCCTAGGTTATAAGGTATGAGGATTCGACTGGTGTATATTACAAGCTGCTAGGATGCTTCCTACTATGAGTTAGTCTTTTTCTATCACTTATAGCCTATATATTACTTGCACACCCACCTACACACATACACTATGACACTATGACACTTATACACACTATGACACTTATAAGCACTTACACTCTCCATAGACACTTACATTAAACCCTATACACTTACACTCACACCTACACATACACACACAGATACACTTACACTTACACTCACACAATCGATATTTTGATGCCTCAACTTTGATGTCTCAACTTTGATGCCTCAGCATTAATGCCCCAGCATTGATGCCTCAGCATTAATGCCCCAGCATTGATGCCTCAACTTTGAAGGTTCATCTTTGATGACTCATCTTTGATGCCGTCATCTTTGATACCATCTATATTGATGATTCATCTTTGATACATTTTCTAACCTTTTCTAGACTTTTCTACCTACACCAAAGAACATAGCTAATATTGATGTATTCCCCTAGTTCATAAGCATACCATCAGGGCGCCGCATGCGCCCTCCGCGCGAAGGCTGACAACCCCGCACCCGCAGGTGCGACCCGCCGCGTCCCCGCCCGCCGCGTGCGCCCGCAGGCGCAATATTTCCGCGTTCCCGCCCGCCGCGTGCGCCCGCAGGCACAATATTCCCGCGCGAATGGAAAATATATATACTATAAGTCATTCATTTTTATTTCATACTTAAACATTTCAAAGAATTTCTTTTCAAATATACTATGTCATTCATTTTTATTTCATACTTAAACATTTTTATTAAAAAAACATTTTCGCGAACCTAAAATCATATCTTCATTACAGACCTATTATTTAACACATATATTTATTAACATTATTTTTACTTAATACTTTTTACTTAATACTTTTTAATTTATAAATTTTTAAAAATTGTATGTAAGAAGAAAAAATTCAGAGTGTCTGATATATAATCATTATTTGTACTACATTGTTACGAAATATTTATAACTTAAAAATTTGCACTTTTACATACCTTAAAGCAGTTAAAATCAGTAAATCAATAGAGGTGTTACCTGACACCAAGGGGGGGATTAGTATGCTTTTGTTTTACTGCTTTACTGCTTTAACTCATGTTTTACTGCTTTAACTCACCATATGTTTTACTGCTTTAACTCACATATTTATATAAACATTACATACCTTAAAGCATTAAATCATAAAACAATAGAGGTGTTACATAGCAACAAGGGGGTTAGTATGCTTTACTGTTTTAACTTTCTGCTTTACTGCTTTAACTTTCTGCTTTACTGCTTTAACTTTCTGCTTTACTGTTTTAACTCATATATTTATTAACATACCTTAAAAGCAGTAAATCAGATAAAAATCAATTTTTTTTAAGGGGAGGGTGTTTTACCTAAAAAAACACCCCAAGGGGGATTAGTATGCTTTTATTTTACTGCCTTTACTGCTTTAACTTTCTGCTTTACTGCTTTAACTTTCTGCTTTACTGCTTTAACTCACTGCTTCACTGCTTTAACTCTCTGTTTTACTGCTTTAACTTTCTGCTTTACTGCTTTAACTCATATATTTATTAACATTATGTTTTTTATTTTGTTTTAATACTTTTTATTTATTTTATTATTATTTTTATTTATTTTTATTATTATTTTTATTATTTTATTTTATTTTTATTTATACTTAGTGTTATTTACTTCATGCCTATTGTTATTATTATTTAGAACACACACACACACACACACACACACACACTTACACTTATACACACATTCACTATGACATTAGCACACACACACACACAGTCACACACACTTACACTTATACACAGATTTACTTACACACGCAGATTTACTTACACACAGATTTACTTACACGCACAGATTTACTTACACTCACACACAGATTTACTTACACACACACATACACACACACACACACGCACACTCACTTACACATATATCGTATAATTATTAAAAACATTTATGTTTTAATTAAACACGTACATTTATATTACTCATTCAAATATAACTAAAATTATTTCAAAGTTTCTTAAAACTTCTATAATAAATCAATCATTATCTTTGAACAAAGAATTTATTATTAACTGTTAAT
>JABUQX010114243.1:0-10000 GCA_015478945.1 Trachelipus rathkii | reverse complement strand
ATAAAATAATTCTCGACCAATCACATACGAGGTCATATAGAGATAAGGATTACTCCGTCCACTCACAAGAAAGGTAAACATTTCCTTCTTACCTGCTCAAAGGATCTTACCGACCCAGCATGTTTCAGTTTGAAATATATTTATAAAATAATAACATTGATTTTCGATTCTTGTCTATACTGGAATTACCTTTTGACCTGGTATTAGGCTTAAATCCGCCTGTGATACAAAAAGGCTTATCCTAAATTTAGGCCTAAATTTAGGCCTAACGTAGTTATTGCACCACATTTTACAGAAAAAGGTCAGTTTGAAATATATTTTGACCTGGTATTAGGCCTAAATCGCCCCGGGGTACAAAAAGGATTATCCTAAATTTAGGCCTAAAGTAGTTATTTCAAACCATTTTTACAGAGAGAGGTCATTTCGTATGCTGTAACGATATGCGCGGTGTTGTGTTTTTTTCTCGTGTTGGATTTGTCAATGTACATAGATAATAATAATAATAATAATAATAATAAAAAGAAAATCCGAATTATTTAAAAAACTTTGAAATATTTTTAGTTAACATCGAGCGAATAATATAAATGAGTGATAATTGTATTTTTAAATAAAAACTATAGAATGATTTTTATAAAATACATGTTATGTTAGCAGAGAACTTATTTTGGTATTTTTATACTTATTACATGGCTAAAGATGATGTAAAGCAGTAAGTCAATAGGAACAAAACGTGGCATAGCGTGGTTGGTATAGAGGGGTGCTAGGGGCTGGCCTTACATTTACTGAATTATTGCTTTAAGGTACGTAAAATATATCTTTGTTAATAAAATTTCATAAAATTTTAGTAAAAGTTATTTAAATGATAGTTATAAAAATTATAAACAAAAAGTATTAACAGTTAATAATAAATCTTTGTTCAAAGATAATGATTTGATTTATTATAGAAGTTTTAAGAAACTTTGAAATAATTTTAATTATATATTTGATTGAGTAATATAAATGTACGTGTTTAATTAAAAACATAAAAATGTTTTTAATAAAATTATACGTGATATGTGTAAGTGAGTGTGCGTGTGTGTGTGGTGTGTATGGTGTGTTGTAAGTAATCTGTGAGATCGTGAAAAAGGGGTTTTGGGTTGTTTAAAAGTAAATCTGTGCGGTGTAAGTAAAATCTGTTGAGTGTAAGTAAATCTGGCGTGTGTAAGGTAAATCTTGTGTATAAGTGAAGTGTGTGGGACTGTGTGTGATGTGTGCAACTGTCATAGTGAATGTGTGTAAAAGTGTAAGTGTGTGTGTGTGTGTGTGAATAACAAATTGTGTGTGTTCTAAATAATAATAACAATGGGCATGAAGTAAATAACACATTAATATTAATAATAAAAAATAAAAATAAAAATAATAAAATAATAATAAAAATAAAATAAAATAATAATAAAATAAATAAAAAGTATTAAAACAAATTAAAAACATAATGTTAATAAATATATGAGTTTAAAAAGCAGTAAAGCAGAAAGTAAAGCAGGTAAAACAGAGAGTTTAAAGCATGTGGAAGCAGTGAGTTTAAAAGCAGAAACCAGAAGTTAAAGCAGTAAAGCAGAAAGTTAATGCAGTAAACATTAAAACAAAAGCATACTAATCCCCCCTTGGTGTTAGGTAACACCTTTATTGATTTACTGATTTAATAGTTAAAGCAGTAAAGTAGTGAGTTAAAGCAGTAAAGCAGTGAGTTTAAAGCAGTTAAAAGCAGAAGTTAAAAGCAGGTAAAGCAGTAAAAAACAAAAGCATACTTAACCCCCCTGGGTTGCTATGTAAACAACCTCTATTGATTTACTGATTTACTGCTTTAAGGTATGTAATGTTAATAAATATTGTGAGTTAAGCATGGTGTTAAAAACATATGAGTTAAAAAGCAGTAAAACATGGAGTTAAAGCAGTAAAGCAGAAAACAAAAAGCATACGTAATCCCCTGGTGTCAGGAAACACCTCTATTGCATTTACTATTTACTGCTTAAGGGTATTGTAAAGTTTATGCTTTTTTAATAAATAATTCGTACAATATGTTAGTAAAATAAAATGATATATATTCAGACACTCTGGATTTTTTTTTCTTACATACAATTTTTTAAATTTATAAATTAAAAAGTTTTAAGTAAAAAGTATTAAGTAAAAAATAATGTTAATAAATATATGTGTTAAATAATAGGTCTGTAATGAGTTACAGTTTTAGGTTCGCGAAAATGTTTTTAATAAAAATGTTTAAGTATGAAATAAAAATGAATGACTCATAGTATATTTGAAAAGAAATTCTTTGAAATGTTTAAGTATGAAATAAAAATGAATGACTTATAGTATATATATTTTTCATTCGTGCGGGGAAATATTGTGGCCTGCCTGGGCGCCACGCGGCGGGCGGAACGCGGAAAATATTGCGCCTGCGGGCGCACGCGGTGGCGGGGCGCGGCGGGCTCGCACCTGCGGATGCGGGGTTGTCAGCCTTCGCGCGGAGGGTGCATGCGGCGCCCTGATGGTAAGCTTATGAACTAGGGGAAGACATCAATATTAGCTATGTTCTTTGGTGTAGGTAGAAAAGTCTAGAAAAGGTTAGAAAATGTATCAAAGATGAATCATCAATATAGATGGTATCAAAGATGACGGCATCAAAGATTAAGTCATCAAAGATGAACCTTCAAAGTGGAGGCATCAATGCTGAGGCATTAATGCTGGAGGCATCAAATGCTGGGGCATTAATGCTGAGGCATCAAAGTGAAACATCAAGTTGAGGCATCAAAATTATCGATTGTGTGAGTCGTAGTTGTAAGTGTTATCTGTGTTGTGTGTAGGTGTGAGGTAAGTGTTATAGGGTTTAATGTAAGTGTCTTATGGAGAGTGTAAGTGCTTATAAAAGTGTCATAGTGTGTATAAGTTGTCATAGTGTCATTAGGTTATGATGTGTAGGTGGGTGTTGTGCATAATATATAGGCTATCAAGTGATAGAAAAAGGACTAACTCATAGTAGGAAAGAATCCGTAGCAGCTTGTCAATATACACCAATCGAATCTTCATACCTTATAACCTAGGGGTAGACAACAATTATGTAGGGCTATTCTAGGCTCAGGAGAGAGGCTAGAAAAAGGCTTGAAAAAAGTGGCACTCAATTGGCACTATGTGGCACTCAACTTGGCACTTTATGTGGCACTCACTTGGCCACTATGTTGGCACTCACTTGCACTCATGGCACTCTTGACACTCCACTTGGCACTTCACCTGGCACTCGTAGAATACTCATAGAACACTAATAGAACATCCCTAGATACTTCTTACGGTGATTGGGAACCATCAAAGCCATCAAAAAAGCTACAAGGTCAAAAAAGTTACAATGCCAAAAATTGTACCCTGGAATACAAAAGGGTTGACCGAAAAATTTAGGTTCTCAAAATTGTCCCATGGAAGACCAAAGGGTTGGCCGAAAAATTAGGGCTGCCGAAAAATTAGGGAAGGCAAATATATATATATATATACTTGTAGATGGGCCTGAGCATGTTTGGGTAGTAAAAAGTCACGTGTTAGTTCTCGAGACGAGACCTAATACCAAAAATAACATTGATTCTCGATTCAATTACAATACGTAAATAATTAAAATAATTAAAAATAATAAAAATAATTACAATAAGTAAATAATTAAAATAATTCAAATAAAAATGAATAAATTTTTTCGATATTAAAGAGGACAAACAATGATAGCATGGTCTTCCACGTGCTTTTACGGTTCGAATTCAAAGATTTCGTTTCACGTGGCGATTCTCAATACGAGAGACCTTATAACAGAAAATAATTACAATACGTAAATAATTAAAATACGTAAATAATAAAAGTAATTCAAATAAAAATAATTAAAATAATTAAAATTCAAATAAAAATGATTCAAATAAAATTTTCGATATCTCAAATAGGTCTAAAAGTGTAACTGCTTCGAAATGTGGCCGTAAACGAAACTGCCTCTCTCTCTCTCTCTCTCTCTCTCTCTCTCTCTCTCTCTCTCTCTCTCTCTCTCTCTCTATATATATATATATATATATATATATATATATATATATTATATATATTAACTATATATAATATATATATATATATATATATATATATATATATATAATATATATATATATATCTCGCTCTCTCTCTCTCTCTTCTCATATATATATATATATATATATATATTATATATATATATATATATATAATATATATAATATATATATAATATAGATATAATATTATATATATATATATATATATATATTATAATATATATATATATATATTATATATATTATATATTATACTATATTATATATATATTATATATATATATATATATATATTATACTATATTATTATTATTATTATTATTATTATTGATTATTATTATATTATTTATTATTATTATTATTATTTATTATTATATTATTTATTATTATATTTATTATTAATTATTATTTAGACTCATCCACGGTTGTCGCTGAGAGTTACTTCAAAATCAAAATACGTATCCTCTCAAATCATAGCGTTGATGTGTGGACTAAAGGGCATAAAGTTGACCGCGTGGTAAGCGGTCGTATCCCTTCTGGGAATATATATTTTGAATTATAACCGGGAAAGAACTCGAACAGCTGAAGACGGTAAGGCTTGAGGCAAAAAGATCGGATAAGTGTAGATGCAAAGGGACGGTGAAAAGTCGTGAATTTGACCACGTGTAGCGGGTGTGTGTGTTGTGTGTGTGTAATGTGTGTGTGTGTGTGTGTTGTGTGTGTGGTGGTGTGTGTAGGTGATGAAGTTAGGATAGACCCATTACATATGCTCAAGTTAGAACGAAATATGTCACGGGTGGGACACGAGTGGGCAAAAAAATTACTGTGTTTGGCCCAAATGACCCATGTATCTGTCAAAGCTTTGGAGAAAAGGGTCAAGGACAAAAAAGGTTAAGACATCAAAAAGGACTAAGCTCCTAAACGGTTACCAAAATATTACAAGGCCTAAATTAGCGTGGGACAAAATTGACCCACGGATGGAAGATCAAAGAGGGTGGGCGTAAAATAGGGGGCAATACCTACGACGAATGCTCCGCATCCGATGCTGGCTAGTCCCTTCTTCGAAGGGACGTCAAAAAGGTCAAGGCCAAAAAAGGTCAAGGTCAGGTAAAAATTTGGGCCCAAAAAGGTCAAGGTAAAAAAAGGTCAAGGCCAAAAAAGGTCAAGGCCAAAAAGGTCAGGTGGGTTTTTGGGTTTTTCGGGTGGGTTTTTGGGTGGGTTTTTCGTCGCTCAGGTGGGTTTTTCGGGTCCGAAATCCCTGTCCTACTACTATTATTATTATTATTATTATTATTATTATTATTATTATTATTATTATTATTATTATTATTATTATTATTATATTATTATTATTATTAGCACAAATTATTAACACTACCATTATATCAATAACACTAGTTTTATCACTAATTATATTATTATTACTATTAGTAGATTGTAAAGCGATTCCCAATCTGTAGCAACAACCATGCATTGAGCAGCCCTCTTGTTGAGCCATGAAAATGAAGAAGATTCGGAGAGGCGTCATGACCACACAGTTTACAACGAAAATCAGATTTTATTTGGTCAAATTAAAACAGTCGATGAAGTATTCAAATATAAATTTTTAAATTTTCAAAGGTTCATTATCTCAAATTTTTGTAGCTTCACCGAAGAAATCATAAAGTTATTTTAATTCTAAAAGTTGAAATATAATTTTCATTTAATCAAATATTTTTTTTGGCAAGCAAAAATTAGTTTTTGAAAACTTAAAAATTTTCAATTTTCTTCTTTTTAAAGTCTTCTCCGATATTAATCCATCCACAACGGCGTTAGCTTGTCAAGACTTCATGATAAGTGACACGATCTTGCAGCCCCTACTGATTTCTTTCTTCACCTATTCCTTTCTTTTCTGATTTTCTTCTCTTTCTTCTGTTCGTTGTTCCAACCTACCTCTCCAGAGTCTGAATCATATATATATATATATATATATATATATTATATATATATATATATATATATATAACAATATATATATATATAATATATATATATATATATATATATATATATATATATATATAATATATACGCAAAATATTTAGATAGAGCGCAAACTCAAATTATTTAGATAGAGCGCAAATTTGCGCTTTTGCGCTCTTAAAAAAGTTGTTGAGCGCAAATGCAAAAGCGCACATTTTTAGAAATTTCGCGCAAACGCAAAAAAACACGTTTTTTACCTAAAGCGCAAATTGCGCTTTGCGCTTTTGCGCTTTCATTTTCTGGTATATATATATATTATATATATATATTATATATATATATATATATATTATATATAATATATATATATATATATATATATATATATATATATATATATATATATATATATGTTTTAAGTTTAATATACTCGTTTCTTCGAGCATCGTACGTCTGGCAGTCATATAACTTACATTTTACAGTTTTAAGACTCATAATTATAATCTCTTGGTATAATCTGGCAACAGTCAGTCTGTGAATGATATTCTCTTTAATATGGTGTGTGTCAGATGAATTACAGTTATATTTATTTAGTTGGATAATAAATACTAGTCACTAGTAACTAGTGAACAAAAAGGGTTGCGAAGTGGTATCTCTTTTAAGACTTTTAACATTTAAAATTTTAAATATTGGTGTGATCTTTATAAAAAATGGATAATAAGCGTCGTAGTGAAAATGAAGAGATAGTGGGAGGGACAAGTGGTGAATTGAGAAAACGGAAATACCGTAAATATGATGAAGCTTATTTGAATTTTGGCTTTATAGCCATTGATGTTAGGGGCGAACAGAGACCGCAGTGCGTATTGTGCCTCAAAGTTTTGGCACCTGAGTGCATGAATCCAAGTAAGCTCAAAAGGCACATAGAAACCAATCATCGTGATATGATTGGTAAACCTCAAGTTTTTTTTGATAGGAAGGCGAAAGAATTAAAACACCAAAAAGGTACTTTTTCTCGGCAGGTATCAACTTCAAGTAATGCTTTGCTGGCGTCATATAAGGTTGCATATAGAATCGCGCAATGTAAAAAACCGCACACCATCGCAGAGGAGCTAATTCTACCTGCTGCAGTTGATTTAGTGAACATTATGATTGGTGAGTCGGCGGGAAAAGCACTTTCAAAGGTTCCTTTGTCTGACAACACTATTAGTCGAAGAATCCAACATATGGCGGAAGATCTCAATGATCAGTTAATTGAAAAAATAAAAGAAAATGAATTTGGGCTGCAATTAGATGAAGCAGTGGATAATAATAAGGATGCGCATTTAATTTGCTATGTTCGGTTCGTAGACGGTATTGATATTATAGAAGATCTTTTTTGTAAAAGTATTAATGCAAGTACAAAAGCTCAAGACTTGTTTGAAATCCTAGATTCATTTATAAATGATAATAAATTGGAGTGGGCAAAATGCATTGGTATTTGTACAGATGGTGGCCGTTCAATGTCTGGTCGTTACAGTGGGTTACAAGCTCTTATTCGTAAAAAAGCCCCACTGTCATTGTGGACACATTGTATCATTCACAAAGAAGCTCTCGCATCAAAAAACTTGAGTATTCCACTCAATATGAAAATGAAAATGAGTTAGGAAATTCAAGAACGTCTTGATATTCCATATCTTACTGTTATCAAAGACATTCCAACTCGCTGGAATAGTACACTTCATATGTTGGAAAAAATGGGATTGTGCTTCAAAAGAACCTTCTTGCTTTGTACGCCAGGTTCGTATTCCAAAGTTAACATTCTTACTATTGTGGAAAATGACATCATATCACACTGCATAAAGCTATTGAAAACCACTTGAGGAAATTACCAAAAATATCCGGCCTCTACAACTTCTGTCTCCGATGTAATTCCATTAATCTCAACGCTAAGGAAGATTTTGAAACCATCTCAAAAGAAAAGATAAACGGTTTTAAAAAGAATGAAAAATGTTTAATAAACTAAAGCTAGAAAAACGCTTTGTTTCTGTGGAAATTAATGAAACCCATACTATTGCAAACTTACTTAGATCCCGTTATAAAGGCAAGTTTCTTTGTTAAAACAATATTAGAACAAGTTAATAGGTCACTTGTTTTGGCAGTGAAAACTTCAATCCGAAACAGTCTATAATTATCGCCACCCATTTAAAGGAAAAAAAACGAAAATCTACAGAACCATCCACCTTTATTACAAGTAAATCCAATTAACAAGATTCACTGAGAATTTCTACAGTCCAGAAGTTTGAAGTAACGAAAACACGCACTACCAAAAGGATGATCTTATGTTACTAAGTGTGCAAATGGTTTGAAAACTATCACCAAGAAAAACGACTAGCATACAAATGATATCCTATCAGTTGGTGGAAAGTTAAGCAATATGTTTACCCATGCTCAAGGAAAATAACCTGGCCTGTCCCAAACTACCGTTCCTTAGTGAGAGAGATTTAGGCAATGCTGGGCCTAATATTATGATGAAAGAGAAACAGACTCTCAGTAGGAAAGGCAGAAAAAATGATGTTTCTTAAGCACAACCTTCCATATTTGAATTTCAATACTAGTGCAAAACAGTATATAAATCCATTGTTAAAATCTCTTTTCTTAAGGGGCGGAGGTTGCGGGAAAAGAGGTTTGGTGGTTTGCATTAAGTTGGGTCCCCATCCCTCAACCTGGTAATACAATTTATCTTAATGATTTTGGGCTAAAACTTTGACCATATATATTATGATATATATATATATATATAGTGATATATATATATATATTATATATATATATATATATATATATATATATATATATATATATATATATATATATATATATATATATATATATATATATATATGTAAAAGTATTAATGCAAAATCCTAGATTCATTTATGAATGATAATAAATTGGAGTGGGCAAAATGCATTGGTATTTGTACAGATGGTGGCCGTTCAATGTCTGGTCGTTACAGTGGGATACAAGCTCTTATTCGTAAAAAAGCCCCCCTTTCAATGTGAACACATGATAGGGTTTTAGAGTACGTAGTAAATTTCGCAAATTTTATTAAAACTCGACCAATGAAAGTTATGTTTTTCAAAAAAATTGTGTGAGGACATGGGATCAGAGTACACGGCTTTATTATATTATTGCCCATCGCGATGGCTCTCTCGAGGCAATGTACTGGAACGTACATTTGATTTACGCGAAGAAATATATCTTTTTCTTGAAGAAGAGAAACATCAGCATGCAGAACTGTTCATAAATGAGGATTTTTTGGTGAAGCTTGCATACTTGTGTGATATCTTTAAAAAGTTAAATACGCTGAATCTCTCTCTACAGGGTGTGAAAATGCATATTCTGAAGCTGGCCGAAAAAATTTTGTCTTGCATAAAAAAATTAAAGTTGTAGAAAAATAAAAGATCCTGACCAAGACTGTTTCCCCTGCTTGCAGCAGTTTGCAACTTCAAGTGAAATTGAACTTTCTGACAGCATAAAATCTGTTTTTGAAGACCATCTTTTAAATCTTACCGAGTGTTTTGAAAAATATTTTCATGAAGATGTAAGTAAGATTGATAAGTTTTCATGGATACAAGACCCATTCAGATCCAAAGCTCCACCTGAATTTACTTCTGTGGAAGAAGAGAACCTTATTGATCTGTCTTGCGACAATACATTAAAAAAAAAATTTTGACAGCATGGGTTTAACCTGACTTTGGGATATCAATAAAAAAAATGAATATCCGCT
Organism: Trachelipus rathkii; assembly: GCA_015478945.1. Classification (NCBI taxonomy): domain Eukaryota; kingdom Metazoa; phylum Arthropoda; class Malacostraca; order Isopoda; family Trachelipodidae; genus Trachelipus; species Trachelipus rathkii. The sequence goes on along the minus strand of JABUQX010114243.1, from coordinate 181 downwards.
CCTAAGTTGTAAAGCTCTTCGAGTTTTAATCCCATTTGCAACATCATATTTGTGCGAAGCCGGATTTTCAGCTGTAGCTGTCATAAAAAGCAAGTATAGATCAAAAGTAAATGTAGAACAGGAAATAAGGGTGGCTGTTTCCAGTTTAATTCCCAGATTTGAAAAGATGTCCAGTGAACAT
>JABUQX010114242.1:35000-36439 GCA_015478945.1 Trachelipus rathkii | reverse complement strand
TATTAGTAAGATAAAAACAAATTATAGTAAACAAAAACAATAATAAGAATCAACAAGATATAGTCATCACACACATCCACAAGAGGAGACTTTAAGAAAGGGGAGAGATTAATCCAGGACACATAAAGAAAGTTATCTGTCTGCATCAACTGTATCAATAAAGAAAGAAGAGATTACTACAGGACACATAAGAACGTCATCTGAATCAACTGTGCAACTGATAGGTTAATGTGTGAATGTTCGCTCAGTGGTGGTTGTGAGAGTTACGGCTGGGTAGTATACATGTAAGTGTGTGGGGCGCCTTTCATGCTTGTGGTATTGAACTAGGTCTTTCTCACGCAATTGCTGTTAGTGTTCATCAGAAACAGTGACTTGTATAATAATAATTTAGCGTTACCAGAAAGATAAGAGGAAATTAACCCAATCAGCAACAGATAGATAAGGGAGAGGAATTACTTGTGTCCAACATTTAAAAGAATAAAACAAAAAGAGCTTGAAAAAGTTTTCGATAGCATAAATCAAAAGTAAGTGTATGGTGTCTGCTACATTTAACTTAACAATTAATTATCATTATTATTATTATAAATATTGCTATTATTATTATTATTATTATTATTATTAAAATTAAGAGACTTAAGGAATCAAAAATTTTGATCGCTTAAATAATTTCGGAGGGTTCTACTACATTTATTTAAGGCCTTACTTATATATATATATATATATATATATATATATATATATATATATATATATATATATATATATATATATATATATATATATATATATATATATATATATATATATATATATATATATATATATATATATATATATAGAAGAGAGAGAGTTTTTTTTTGTGAGAGAGAGAGAAAATTTTTAAATATATATTCAAACTAATCGTCATCATCATCGTCATCTTCGTCATCATCGTCATCGTCAAAAATTCTTAATCGTTCCATCACTAATATATATATATATATATATATATATATATATATATATATATATATATATAGATTTATGTATATATATATATATATATATATATATATATATATATATATATATCTATATATAATCTCTTAATATATATATATATATATATATATATATATATATATATATATATATATATATATATATATATATATATATATATATATATATATATATATATATATATATATATATATATATTTTATATATATTTTTAAATATATTTTTTTATAGATACATTTATATCTCTATATATATATATATATATGATAGATACCTCCTTAGAGACTTGTGGCTTCAGCCCGGTGGAAGTTGCAGGGTTTCTGGAAATGACTTGGAATCCCCAAATAAGAGGAGCCCAGGGACATTAATAATAATAATAATAAAAATAATAATAATATATATATATATATATATATATATATATATATATATATATA
>JABUQX010114242.1:10000-30000 GCA_015478945.1 Trachelipus rathkii | reverse complement strand
GGATGTTCCCTTTAGGTCCTGTGAGTAGGAGACCAGTTTTTCTTCCGCCCAAGGAGAGCAAGTTGCTGTCCTAGACATCCAAGTGTTCTCCTGGATAGGGTAATGTTTAAGATATATATATATATATATATATATATATATATATATATATATATATATATATATATATATATATATATATATATATATATAACTATATATATATATATATATAAGGGAGCTCATAAACACATTATATTAAGAATATTAGTTTGTAAGATAAAATAATTCTGTGGTACCGAAACCACAGAAGCCACATCCATTTTTGTAAATAAATGAAATTATATACTTTTAATAGAGTAGGCACCATGCCATGTTTAAAATTCATATTATATAATTTATGTTAAAATATTATGATTCCAAAATTAGACTATCTACTTTTGCCACTAATATCTTAATTTTTCTGTTTAAGCATAAGATCAGATTTATGAATGTATTTCTTTAGTAAATTCTTTAGTAAAAAAAAGAGCAAAAATTTTAAAGTGACTATAATAAAAAGTCACTCACAGTCAGATTATTGAATATTTGCTTGGATGATTGAAACTTTTGACATCACTCCAAAGGTGAGTGATGGTCGTTTTTTATATCTATTTATCTATTAATTATAGTTTATATTGTTTGGCTTTATGATATTTAAAAGGAAATCTAATATTTAAAATAACTGACTTATTGCCTACAGTATTCGACCACTTGTTAATTACATCCGGTTATTGTTAACTCTGCGACGCGGAGTCCAATGTTCGAATCCGGTGATAGGTAAAAATCTCAACTGACTCTTTCGACAAAATAGGGGGCCAGGCCTTTGGGTATACAGTATTCGACCACTTGTTAATTACATCCGGTTATTGTTAACTCTGCGACGCGGAGTCCAATGTTCGAATCCTGCTGATGGAGAGTAAAATCTCCTTTGACTCATTCATTTAAAATATACAATATATAGTATATACAAGACCCATTTATTTATGAGCCTACCCCTTGCAGACTCTAAAGGGTGAGATAAAATAATGTTTCTTAATTAATAAATTAATAATAATTAAAATTAAAGTTATAATAAATATTGAAAGACGATGTGAAACCTACCTAATTTAACTTATTAATTGTAGGGTTTCAGTGTCGAGTCAAATATCAGTGTCAAGTCAAATTTTAGTGTCAAGATAAATTTTGGAGCTTGGCTTACTTCAGAACTTGGCTTATCCTAGTGACTTCTAGTGTTAGCCTATTTTTATAGTCTAAGTGAAATTCAGTTCATCCTTGATATTTGGTGTAGTTCCTGCAGGCTACAGCCCTAGCGGATGACTGAGTTACAAAACTATTAGAAACAATTTATTGAAGTCTCAGCCTTACAACTTGTAAAAAAAAAAAAGATAACAAATAAAGATAGTTTATACTAATGTAAATTATAGATTTAAGTTAAGTGACATTATTTTCTAGATTTTGTAAATTATATGAACAAACTAAATAACTTTATATGAAAGAAATTGTATGAAAGATTGCTTAAATTACACCTTAACCATAGTCTTGAACCAGAAAACAGGAATTAAATTACACAGAACACTTACTATTGTTATTAGACTTAAGTTGCAAATATTAGAAATTGGTGATATCCCATTGGTACCCATACTTCTGCTGTAAATATATTGTTGTTAAACTGCATTTAACTTTGAATAAAAATAATTATATTGAAATAATATTAAGAAATTAAAAATAAGTTAAATTAAAATTAAAAAACTATAATCATTAATAAAAACAATAAAAATTCTAAACTTCTTTCTTTCCATCCCTTCTGTCTGACATCTGTCAATAGCTTCTTCTTAATTCTATTGAATTTAAAATTAGTGAACTAGCACATATAGTACACAAAACATTGAGCATACATACAGAGTTCAAGAGGCTAAAGAACGCTGTTAGGCATTCTCAGATAAGCCTAATCTGCCTTGAAAGTGGTGCTAGGAAGATACATCCTCATAGCTTGCTATCTTCCTATTCAAGGTAAATTTTCATTTTCTTTTCTTGCTTTATTTACTTATTATCTTATAGTGATATACCTGAAACAAAATATTTTATAATATTCTTAGTTAACATTAGTCTGAAATAAATTTTTCTTTAATAACATATTTAAGGAGAACATAGCTTTTGAATTAAGGAGTTATAGATATTTTATATAATGATATCCGGGAGTTTTCAACCCTAGTGCTGTGTTCTCTTTAACAAATATATAAAATTAAAGTGGCTCCCGAACAAGGACTCTGTCTCTGTTCGGTGTTTTGCCCAGTTGTGACTAGTTCACCTGAATCTTCACAGAAATACACTAAGATACATTATACTTTATTAAATTAGAAATTAGAATAGTCTGGTTCAAGTAGTGTTGTGTGAATTGTATGAACTTAGAGTGTGTGAAAAACAAATCTGAAATCATGGCTGACAACCGCAATTATGAAACTTCTCAACAGAAGGCTTTAACTGACCTTTCAACAAGGGAAGATTTAGATTCAAATACTGATAAATGTACCCAATTTGAGCAAAATCGTGAGAGAAAAAGCAAAAATTCTGATAAAATAACTTTAGATGTCTCTGACACACATAATTTTACTCCTCTTACTACATTGAATAAATTCATTGATAAACTAGGACATGAGAAATGTCCTCCAGAAAACACTGGCTGATAGAAATTTAAAATTTGATGAACACATACATGATCCCGATACACAGCACAGAAACCTCGATCAATAAAATAAAAGACATTAAGTTTTTGTTAGACAGTGGATCATCATTAGGTTCACCTAGGTCCCAGGAAGACCTAGAGTATTCAGACAATGAACACTTTGATCATAATACAGAAATAAGGAGGGAAAATCCTCCTCAAAGAACAAATACATTACCTAGACCTATTTCGTCCATATCAGCCAGACAAGCACAAACACAAAAGATTGAAACTAAAAATAAAAATTTAATAGACTTAGATTTAAAAATTGAAACATTGATTCCTAAACCCAAATATTCACAGGAACATTCATACGATGTACCAGGTTTATTAAAACCTCATAAAATTATTATACAGATTAAACACATTTACAGAATATATCTCATAGATCTACAGCACACGCACAACCACATTAATCTTTTCAAAGATCTGAATCTGAAGATCCACCTATGTATACATGTCTTGAGATGAAGAGACGGTTGGATTCTTTGGAAGAAAACATACTTCTTTTGACCCAACTAGTCAAAAACTCTCAGAAACTCAAGGTTGTTGACCCAGGTAAATTCAAGTATGACAGACCAAAACTTTCTTGTCGACTTGAAAGATTTTGAAGACTATTGTAGTCTTCATTACCCAAATGCTCCTCATCAATGGTTACGGCTTTCAGATCGTCAATTGGAGGGCAGCTTTTCCAAATTATACCGGATCCTAACCAAAGATGACAGAGACTACTTCTCTGTTAGGGACACTAGTGAGTTGGTTCCAAAATGAAGAAAAATGCAAAAACGAATATAAGCTTCAGGCTTATCACGCAGCTCATAGAGAGAGAGAGGCGAGAGTATAAGAATGTATGCTCTCAGGTTAAAAAGACTCGCTAGACGAGCATATAGAGGCTTAGGTATGAGGGAACACGATTCCTTACAAACTGCTTTCCTCTGCAGTATTCCACCATACATAGATAGAGAAGAGTGTTTGCAAGTACATCAAGATACAAGAGCTTGATGGAATTTTGCAAACCTTGGGAAAAGATTGTTCAATATGCCGGCTCTCTCGAAACAGACAACACTGAGTTTCCAAACTCAATAGCTCACTCTTCATCAGAACTCTTCGATAAACCAACTCACTCACATAAAACACATACCCATACACAGAAAGACAATTTAAATGAAACAGTAGAATCAGTTATACAGATAAACACTGCTTTTCCTAGTTGGACAGATGTTTTACAAAATAAAACAAAAAACACTTCTCATAAAACAATTACACACCTTGTAAGTCACAAGATACAAGCCGTAGTCCTTCAAGTAAATCTAATGGTTCTCAATTTTATTGAGATAACCGCCATAGTGAACAACAGAACAATTCTCGCAAGCATTATTGTTCATCCCAGCACTATAGAAATACTGCCACTAGGGTAGTTAACGAAGATAGGAAAGACATGGAGTGCGACTATTGCAAAAAGCGAGGACACCAGATGAGGGAATGTTACAAATACCTGGGGATTTGCAGCTACTGCAAGAAAAAGGGTCACATAAGAGCTGACTGTCGCTCTTATAAATCCCCTCAGTCATCACCTACGATGGAAAGGAAAGTAACTTGTCCTTTCTGTCATGGACCTCATCCAGGCATCAGATGTACACAGAGAACACCTCCCAGGAAAGACACTAACCATCAGGAAACAAATACACACATCTCGAAGAGAATATGTATCTGGAGTAAAACATGTACACTCTAGAAATTCTCCACAGTACAAGACACGTCGGACAACAGTAGTGGAAAACCACTTCCTCCCCGGAAATACTTTGACCCTTGCGACTATTGTAACCGGTCCCATTTTGAAGGCCTGTGTAGGGGAGTTTAAGAAGATCAAGCTGAAAATTCGGTAAACTACCAATCTCCCCGGGACTGAGTCGCAAACAACACAATAGATGATTTTTCCCAGATTTCTAAAACAACTGAAACTTCGTTGCCCTCAGAGAAGAAGGAAGAACCTTCAATATCAATTTCAAAACCCACTGACTCTTCCGTGTTGAAGGAATCTTCCGTACAATTAGAAGATAGGGTACGGACAGTACAAGTAAATCTTACTCCTTCCACAAATGACCCTTTATTCTTGTTGCCTTTAGTGCCCATAGCTCGGGATTGTATGGATGTATGGTAGATAGCAGGGCTGGAGTGAGTTTACTTAGCACAGAGATATTTTCATACACATTAAAGGACATTAAATTACAACCTTCCACAGAAATAAATATATATACTCCATCAGTGGATTGTCCGGAGACCACACAGTTCCCATAGATTCCTACATTGAAATACCCCTACACTTTCCAGATACACACTTTATTACTAAACCCATTATATTTCTAGTGGTTCCTATGGAACATATGCCAGCACCGATGGTACTGGGTGTCGCAGCGCTGAAAGACAATAATATATTGCAGGTCTTACAAAAAGAGAGTTAATACATAGGATAGGGGGGTCCATAGCACACATCGCTACAGACCACAGTCTCTCAAATACTTTTTAAAAATGTGTCAATGTTTACTCCATTAGTATTCCATCTTTTTCATGTCAAATGATAGAAGTTAAGGGTCCAACTGACTGTTCTTTAGACCTGGTGGGATTTCAGGGGGGTACCCAACACAAATATAGAATTATACCAGTATCAGGAGTCTTAGATTTGACTTCCTCAAGCCAAGTAGCACTCATAAACACCTCTGAGAAAACACAATATTTTAGAAAAGGTACCAGTATGGGTCAGATATTTTCTCTTAAGGTAGAGGAGTGTTCACCACCATTGAAAATATACTCCGTAAATACGGATTCTTCTGGAAAACATAGGGAAGTCTGGATACCAGAAAAATTTAAAGAAGAATATCATTTTTCTGATTCCTATTAGTGATCAGCAGAAAGCCTCATAAAGGTTTTAATGAAACATCAGGCTACCCTTAGTTTTGATGACCATGATGTGGGTTGTGGCCACTAACATTTCTCACTCTATTGAGGTGGAAAGCTCTCGCCCTGTCAGGTTACCAGTACAGAGGTTTCAAGGACCACTGGCACAAGAAATAGAACAACAGTGTAAAGAATTACTAGACCAGAACATAATACGTCCTAGCAAATCCCCATACTCAGCCCCAGTGGTTCCTGTTAGGAAACCAGATGGAAAGTTGAGACTATGCATAGATTATCGCAAGCTCAACAATGTAACTAAAACATTCCTTTCCCTTGCCCAATTTGACTGACATGATCTACAATATGCATGGGAATAGGTACTTCACAACTATAGATCTCGTTCGAGAATACTATCAAGTTGAAATGGAACCTGATAGTATAGAGAAAACAGCTTTTTCCACCCACTTCGCACAATATGAGTATCTCAAGTTGCCCTTCAGAGTTAAAAATGGGCCTGCAACGTTCCAATGGGGCATGATGCTCGCTTTATCTGGGTTGCCTTGGTCTAATGTCATGGTATACCTGGATGACATAACTATCCTTAGTTAAGACGTAGATGAACATTTACTCATTTTAGATCAGGTTCTAATGGCCTTAGAAAACAATGGTTACAAGCTCAAACCGAGTAAGACGATTATGTAGAACAGAGTTTTTGGGACACCATGTATCGAACAATGGAATCCTTCCTTTACACAAAAACATTAAAGGAGCCCTAGAGTTTCCTGTACCCACAACCGTCAAAAACCTCAGACAGTTTTTGGGGATGATCAATTTTTATCGAAGACATATCCCAAATTATTAAGTCTCTGTTATGACAAACTGGGGGAAAAACAGTAAATTGGACCCCTAAGTGTCAAGAAACTTTTGAAACACTAAAGAAGGCCCTAGTTGACCCTCTCTTGTTGGGTTTCCCAGACAATAGTCCAGATGTTTCCCCAATGGAAGTACATGTGGAAGCATCAGATATGGGCGCTAGAGCTTGCCTTTCACATGTACAAACTGGAGAGCGTAAGCCAATTGCTTTAATTTCAATGACCTTTAACAGAGCTCAAAGAAACTAAGGGGGTCATCAATAAGGAATTGACAGCTTTGCATTGAGCGGTGAAGTTCCTTGGACCATTTCTTTGTGGCGTTAGATTTGTGATATATACAGACCATATGCCGCTTATATATCTACAAAATATAAGCTAGTTGATGGTAGATTAGCCCGAACAATGGAAGAACTCAATGAATACGACTTTGAGATGACATTTCCGGCACCGAAAATGTAGTCACTGATGCACTTTCTCGTTCTCCAATAGATGAAGATTCTGATCTGTTAGGTGGAACTCCAATGATGGAGTTTATCCCCAAAGGATATTTCCCCATAGAAATCTCCGGTGGGGGTGACTCCTTGTAAAAATGTTTTTCAATGTTTTTGTATGGATCTGTGAATCGTCATTTTGAGTTGCAAAAGATATTGGTGAAAGTTATAAAAACATTCTTCTAAATATAAATTGACTGGGAAACAAATACAGAAGAAACTAAAATTATTATGTTTTCCTGGACAATTACTACTTCCAGAAGTTGTTGCTGCCTTTACTGAATTATATAAAACACCTGTACATGTTTACTACAACGCTTCAATACCAATTATACATGGATCCAGACATAAAAGCGAACAGTGTTATCTGAAGTGTCTAGGAGGCATACACTACAATTATTTGATGCCAACTTCAACAAATATTTCTGAATAAATGTACATAATTTACTGAAAACCTAAAACAAATACAGAAACAATACAGATATTCAGGTACTTATACTAAACATTTAGTATAAAGTCCAATAATTTTTTTTAATAAACTTACTTGAAACATGAAACAATTACAGATCTTACTTAAGAAATTATACAGAACATATATGCAGGACCTATTTACAGATCTTATTTAAAAGTACAGAAATACATTTTTAAAAATTAATAAAAATTACAGAAATCTACAAAATGAAAAAAGAATTAGCAAAAGACAATTTTAAAAAGGGAAAAATGTGGGGGGAAAATGAATAACTACTATTCAATTAAGTAGTATATTCTCTATCAATCTTCCTTTTCCTCTTTTCTACCCTTTATCTCTGGAACTAAATTTCTTTTTCCATTTCTTTGTCTTATCCTCCGAAACTGAATTCCTCCTCTACTGTAACTGTAACTATGATACTATATAACTGCTGCTTTACCAGATAAAGTTTTTTTTACTGATGAAATTAGATAGGGCTAACTGACAAAATGCTATCCCCTTTTTGGTTTAGCTACTTAGTAAACTAATGCAATATGGTCTCAGATTATAATATGAAAACTGATTTATTTAATAAATTATTAATATGTGCATGTTTTACCAAGAACCAATAGTTCTGTCATGTTCATGACAGGGTTATTGGGGCTTGGCCCCCTGTTAATGTATCTCGTTCCAGATTGAGTAGCTCAAAGAATTGCCTAATTATTCCAACCACAGATATAAGCGATGGAACTATGGATTAAAGATGGTAAAGTTACATTTACGACTACAGAGGAATTGTGAGTAATTAAATTTAAAAAAGACACTGATGCACCAATGTATATATATTTTATATGTGAAATACATACATAATATATATATGAAGCACTCTGAGTATATATATATTTCAAATATATACAAAAACTTAGTGGCACAATTCTGATAAACATGCTGACTGATACATCACTTATGTCTATATAAAATAAAGGTTTAAACAAATATAAAATATATATGATTTAAATCGTGGAAGTCTAAGTTGTCAGCATGGTATTAAAACTATAAACGAATGAATGTTAGAATAAATGAGTTTGAATGTAGAACTGAACTAAACTATTAATAATAGTTTAGCGAACTGTATTAAAACTTATAATAATAATAAATGTATAACAATAATAAATTTAATAAATTTAATAGATTTAACGGTTTAGAGTTAAAAAATTTATAAAGAATGTAATTGACAATTGTCATAATACAGCACTAATACCTTTTATTGTTCTTTGCCAGAGACAAGGGAAAATGCAAGTGCTCAAAAAAACATTCTTTTCTCACTATTCACAGACAACACTGACTTTTATTTATTATTTTATTTGTAGAATTTAAATATCTGAATGAATGATATAAATATTTGAAAATGTTAGCAGAAGAGAGACCCACTATTATGGATCTCTTTTCCTTTGAATATTTGACGCTTTTGTACAGAAAATGATTGCGATAAATAAAAATTCTAAAAAAATATTCCTTGTACTGTAAATAAAAAGTTTTTATATACTTTTATTGGTAATTCATAGTTCTTATTGTTAATTATGAAAGTTGGAGATATTTGTAAATAGTTTTCTGAAACACTAAATATGACATATAAAATTCCTCTGATTTAAGCAAGCACATTTTCTTAGTCAACATTATAACTCCTGTCCTCTTCACTGGTCTGAACCTCTGCCAGCTTGGTTTGAGAACTACACTGTTGTCGAAATCTAAGTGGGGGTGTAACACGATGTACATGCTATATATAAATTTGTTTTCATGAATCAGTCTTCCCCTGCATTTGTTTACAATCCTCCCATTTTATAGCATGTAATCGCGCCGCCCACTTGAACCAATATATATATAATATATATTATATATATATATATATATATATATATATATATATATATATATATATATATATATATATATATATATACAAAAGTAATATTTTTCTTTATTAAAAGGTGTTGTGTGTGTGTAAATTGTTAAAAGAAACAAGAATTTATTTTATCTGGAGCCTAGCTTTTACTACGAAATAATGTTCTTAGTTCTAGTGGCAATTTTACAGGTTTATTATTATTATATTAATTATTATTTATTATTATTATTATTTTGTGTATACAATTCTTTACTATGAAAGGAAGTTTTCTTAATATACTATATAGTATATATATATATATATATATATATATATACATAATAATATTATATATTATAATATACTATATACTATATATATAGTATATATGATATATATTATATATATAGTATATATATATATATATATATATATATATATATATATATATATATATATATATATATATATATATATATTTTTTTATATATATTATTTATATATATATATATATATATATAATGTTAATGTTAAAGTTATACATATATTTTAATTTTAAATAGTAAAAAGCTATTTTATTTATATGGTGAGGAAGCTTTAAATCTCAACAAATTTTGACTTTTTCCTTCTGATTTCGTTGAGATTGTTTTTTTTTTTAATGTGAATCCTACTATTTCACCAGAATGGCAAACTCCTCCCATTCTACTGTGAATACCTATACACCTTTCTTTTGATTTTAGGTCAATCCTAAATACATTTTTCATCTTCCTATTTGTACTATCTCACTATTGGACAAGAATGTATTCGGGATTACCATTCCTCATATAAAACGTCTTACGCACCATTATTTTCACTCTTTCTCCTACTTTTGCTCTTGGTCTTAGATGTGTGGTTATGTTGGTCATACTGGAATCGTAATTCTCGATATTTACATTGTGCTGTGTCAGTCATGATAAATTGCTTGTGCAAGCTTGTATTTACTAAGTGTTTTATGTAAATATTTCTTTTCAAAGTTATATTGTAGTGCTGTGAATCAATTTTAATATTTCTATTTATTTTATTAGTGTCGTATACCTAACCTAGATCGATTTATCAAGTGATAAATTTTATTTTGCAATCCTGTGTGTCAATATTTTCTCATGTGTACTTATTATGGATTAGATGCACAGCAGACGCCTTATTACTCACAGATGTCTAGACAGTCCAGGTGCAAGGTAACATGTTTATAAATAAAGATATTTCTATTGCAAATTTATTTAATATTTATTATTTAATATTAAATATAAAGAAAGTTAAATATATTTTATAATACAAATATTTCTCATTTAATATTTATTGTATAAATAAATATTTCACAATAGAACTTTCTGTCTTCAATAGAAAATTCGATTGTGAAATCGTGATCTGCGATCAGCTGACTTTTTGAGTGTACAAATTTACAGACATTTTTAAAATATTTTAATTTTGAAATTATTTCGGGTTAAACATAAAGCTAGTTTCTTAAAAGTAATGCTCTATAGGTTTTTACATTAATAATTTTATTTGTTAATATATATTTGCGCATATATATATATATATATATATATAATATATATATATATATATATATATATATATATATATATATATATATATATATATATATATATATATATATATATATATATATATATTATATATATATATATATATATATATATATATAAATTATATATATATATTTGGGGATATATATAGATTGTAGACTTAGTGTTTTATAAAGAAGCATTGCATATATATATATATATATATATATATATATATATATATATATATATATATAATATATATATATATATATATATATATATATAGATATATAATAAAAAATAATTATAGATGTCTTAAAATATATAGTATAATAATTGCTTAGTTAAAATGTTTTAATTAATTACTGCTTAATTATAATATATTTGTGTGTGTGTGATATATATATATTATATATATATATATATATATATATATATATATATATATATATATATATACTATATATATATATATATATATATATATATATATATATATATATATATATATATATATATATATATATTTTATATATATATATATTTATATTTATATATTATATATATAATATATATAATATATATATATATATAGTATTGTATTTAACAGATATATATAATTTTAATCAAATTGTTTAAGAAGAAGTACATAATTTCTTATAAAAATAATATTTTTTTTATTAAAGTATCTAATTTTTCCAGTGTATCAATTGATTTCGTTGGTCAATTCTTTTTCAAATATTTATTTTACTTAATATATTAAGAGTTATATTTGAGGTTGATGCACAGAACTTTGACGAGATCTTTAAGTGTTTTTCCTGATAACGTATACTGCAGTCCAACTTAGTTCTTGGAACAAAAAAAAAAACGACATTCCAATATACTACTTTTGTTGATCTCCACAGCATTGAGTTGGTAGGTTGTCTTTATTTGATAATATCGTTTTGAACTCGCAGGTCATTGCCCAATCCAACTGGAGGTTGAATTACTAGTATATTATAGGACGAAATTTCAGCGTATTTAGATGATTGTTTGTCTCGGGGGGCCTAGCCACGGATTGATAGTAAGTTGGAAGCGTAAGTAGACAAAGTTGTCGTTTAATACCCTGACAAGGGGTTTAGATTTAGTGGGGGAGGATATAAGAAAGCTCTAAACAACTTAGTATTAAGAATATTAGTTTGTAAAATAAAATAATTCTGTGGTACCGAAACCACAGAAGCCACATCCATTTTTGTAAATAAATGAAATTATATACTTTTAATAGAGTAGGCACCATGCCATGTTTAAAATTCATATTATATAATTTATGTTAAAATATTATGATTCCAAAATTAGACTATCTACTTTTGCCACTAATATCTTAATTTTTCTGTTTAAGCATAAAATCAGATTTATGAATGTATTTCTTTAGTAAATTCTAGGGATGTACCGCTACCAGAAAAGAGGCCGATACCGATACTCTATTTTTTAGGAGCCGATACCGATACTTTGATTAATATAATACATACACAGTAATAAGATAGAACATTTGTTTACTGCTTGGCAATTCTAGATTTCATTCCTTGTACAACCAATACTTATTCATTTATTTCATATTTGGTTGTGCCCAAGTATATTTATTTTATAAATTAAAATAGTATCTTAAAGGAATAATAAATGCAAATTTCATATTAATAACTTTTTTATGTTTGTGTTTATTCAAAAAATATTCCATTTCCATTTTCCAGTAAGTATTAACAAAGCTTAGCTATTAGATTTTATGTTTTACCATAATTACAATTTACAAGAAGATTCTTTAACTAGCTATAATATAAAGAATAAAAATAATGAAAGAAGAGACCTCAATTAGTCAGCTGAAAAGACAAAATAAAAAAATGCTATTACTCAAACATGACTAATAATAATATACTCCTTAAGATAAAGATAGATATTCAATACTCAAATTCAAAAATTCTCCAATTGTGAGGCAAAAGCATTAAGCTTTCACTAGTATCTGGCGAGAGCCTGTTCTTTTTTGGGGTGTTTACATTCCCACTTACACTAAAAATATGCTCGCTCTCGACTGAGGAGGGAGGGGCTGATAATTATTTGCTTGCAAGCATTGATAATAATGGAAACCTTGGCTTATTTTCATGTCACCACATGAAAGGATTCCCTTCTGTAGGCAGCATGGTTATGTATTCGGCTCGTCTCCTCTTCCTCTTTCACAGATTGCAAAATTTTAATTATAATTGCTCCTTGATGACTGTCTTTTCAGTTTTTCGATGCGGTTCCTTGTGTGATTGCCTTGAGTGTGAATGAGATGTAAATGCATTTCGGCCATGAACTTATCAAAGTCATAACATATCCAAATCCTCTTCATTCTTCAGTAGTTTATTTGCTGAAAAAGCCACCATTGTCACTATTAGTGCAATTGCCAGGGGTTGCTGATAATGCGGCTTCCACTTTTGTGAATATTTTTTTTTTTTTTTTTTTTTTGTCACGCGAGGAAGCTTCTCGGTTATGCTATTTAAATGCATTCTAGAAGTGTTCACCGTCGCTAGGATTGCTCATTATTGTGGGGTTTTCAGCCTAGCTTAATTGAATCCTTATTGAGAACCCTTTATTTATTTATTTTTTTATCAGTTGTCACCGCCGCCACGGGCAAGAACCCTATTCAAGGAATGGATGGAATGCCTCAAAAATTCATCTAATGCAAATTATGCAGATGTGAGCTTAGACGCAGGCTTTAAAGTGAGCGAGAGTTAAATTGAGTAGAAAACACAAGATGGAAGAGAATTCCACAAAACAGAGGTGCAGGAAAGAAGGAAGCAACCCAGCGAACTAGTCTGGAGTTTCTAATATCAACACAAACTCATGTGCCAACACACAGCACCCCGTGTGCTACGAGGGGATGTCGTAAAGGTGGGGTACGCGAGTGGAAAGTTCCTCGAGCACTTGCCGCTACTGTACCTACAGAAAAAAGATAAAGCACCAACAGCGCGCCGCAAAGATGGAGAGTCAAGTGAACTAGAAGTACAGGGCAGTTTATAAGCATTTTGGCCTGTGACTAGACCCTATCCAAAAGTAGGGTGAAACCAGAGCCCCCCCCCAGAATTGAGAGCAGTACTCCATACAAGGGGCAGATATGAGCACCCTTGCTATACAGCGGAGTAACTTGAGAGAGCGAAAAAAGGCTTGCAGTTCTAACAGAACTTCCCATTTTCTTTGACGCCCCCCTTAGCAACCGTTGGGATGTGAGGTTTTTAATTTTTTATGTTAAGGCCAAGAATTTTATATTGCCAACAGGAGAGACGAGAGAACCGTGAAAGAGAAATAGGAAAGTTAGAAGTGTTTTGGGAGAAGGAGATTTGTGGAATTGTTTTTTAAAATTGAATTTCACAAGACGTGTGAGACTACCATCAGAATATTTATCCAGTATCAGGAGAATAAAATCGAAAGATTAAACGGAGAGGCAATTCTAGAAGTAAAAGGAGCAGAATTGAAATTGATTTGAAGAATGAAGGTCGAATCATCAGCATATGAGGGATAGAGTTAGATGTGCAGTGAAGAAGATCATTAATGAAAGGCAGGAATAAAGTAGGAGATAAGACAGAACCTGAGGGAACATCACTATGACAGAAAAAGAAGAAGTCGCCCCATCAACAACAGCCGATACTTAGCGATTTGAAGAAAGCTAGACATAAGTAGCAAAGAAAGAAGGAAACTCAAAGAAGGGGAGCTTGGAGAGCAGTGACGCGTGCCATACCCAGTCAAATGCTTTGGATATGTCAAGCGTCACCACACAAGTCTCCCGTAGTTCGTAAGAGTGAAACCAAAATCGGTTGAGATGGCTGAAGGGATGTCGCCAGTTGATCTCAAGCGCAGTAAGCCGTACTGGCGATCAGAAAGAAGGGAATGAGATTCCAGATGGTCTAAGAAGTGAGAGTTGAGAAGGGTTTCAAAGAATCTTAGATAGAATACAAGTAAGAGCTATAGGGCGATAGTTAGAAGGATTAGAGCGGCTTCCATTTTTCGGAATAGGTTGGACATATGAGCGCTTCCAACACCAAGAGAAAGTGCTAGTATTGAGACATAGAGAATATAGTTGAACGAGTGGCGGGGTCAGCACGGAAGCACACTCCCTTAAAACTCGGGGAGGAATGCCATTCATGCCACCCGCCTTCCTAACGTTCATAGATTTCAGGAGCCCATACATTCGATCAAATGTAATCACAGGTAAAGGCATAGGATACCTGAGAGGAAAAGGAGGAGGAAGAGGAATGACAGAATTGTCCAGGGTTGAGTTAGAGGAAAATAGGAGGCAAAAGAGATTGGCCTTTTCAGTTTTAGTATTAGCAACAGAACCATCAGAGCAAATAAGAGGAAAGGATGATTTACAGAGGTTGTTAGAGATGTTTTTGGCAAAAGGCCAGAAAGATATCTCAGTAGAAGAACATGGAGGTCAGCGCACTTTCGTTTAATGAAAGTCCGCTTTGCTCGTCGAAGAGTACCCCTGCAACTATTTCTAGCTAAATGAAAATTAGCAAGAGTGATAGGAGAACGAGAATTTTTCCACACCCGATACCAGTGTCTCTATCCTGAATTGCCAGAGATTGCCAGGCACGATCGAACCATGGATTTTGAGGAGAAAAAAGAGTTTAGTCGAAGAAGGAATGAACCTGCTCATCCCATCAACAATTACAGCTCCCACTTTATCGGCAGAAGATTCCACACGTTTCTTCCACAATTTAAACTCTTTTACACAGTCACCTTCACCTTTAAATCCGGGATACATTCTCCTCGTTTTTCTATCCAGTCTTTAATCCAACTGACCCACATCACCAGTTGATCCGTCCTCCTTCCCCATACTGCACCGAAAAACAGCAACAAAACAACTACAGACAAAAGATTCAGAGTCTACAGAGAGTGCCAAACTAAGTTCTGCAACCACTAAAGAAAAAAAAATATATCTAAGCTAAACACAATAAATAAACAAACTATAAGAAAATGCTTGTCTCAAATAGAAAATCACCAGACATCAATAAGAATAAGAACACAAAAGTTAGTAGGAGTAGGAACACACCCACATTCAATATTCCCAACCGCACAAACCCACTCATAGACACTGTGTAATTTGAACCCCTAAGAATAAGGCATAATAAGTTTACGGTTCACCTTTCAACCTCGTGTAATCTAAATAACCAATTATTATAAGTATAAGATAACCTGAAGGTCAACAATTCAGAAACCATAAAACTATCTTTCATTACATTTAAGATTCTGAAAATAGAAAAAAAACATATAATAAAGACAGTAAAAGAAGGCAATAAATAAAGTAAATTTAACTTAAACTGATACATGAAAACACCAAAATAAAAATTGCAAGCCAAAAGAGAAGAGAAAGCACTGCATGCCACAACAAATTAGAAAAGCAAGCTAAAAAAACTAGAAGAGCAAAAAAACAATCAATTATTATAATTATTATTATTATTATTAATATAGAAAATTTTTAGATTAAATTTGTCAATCACGAGAGGTAACCCACCCTTTCTATAAAATTAGTAAAATAAGTGGGCGAAATGTTGGGATGCTGTTTATCCCTCTTCCTTAAGGGGAAATTGGTATGCATTGGGCTTATTCTTCAGCCCTCTATCCAATTTCAACCTTGCTTACAACGCAAGAGCCAGTTTACGCAAGGCTTTCACAACCCTATATGTGTGATTATTATGTATTCATTTTTCCATGTACAATACCCAACTGATTCACTTATTTTGTGTATAATCAGTATGAAAATTTTTTATTACAATTAAGCGCTATTATCTAGCCAGATGCGAGAAAAACATTTCTCTCTATCTCCCATTACATATTTCATTATCATTACCCATCAACCATTTCCAAATCATTAAGCGTCTCAATCTTCAACAATGTTTATCCAACTTGCAACTTAAATTACCTCAATCTTGCATGCAACAAGAAAAGATCATTCTATTTGCCAGCAATGTCCTCAAAGGTCTCCTTCTGCAGCGAACTGAGGAAGCTTAAAGAGAAGTCTGATGCTATGCAAGTAGCTATTCACTGATAAGAGCAAGTGTGATATAACACCTACATCAGTGTGGCACTATCAAATTAGCTGAGGAAATCTCTCCACACTATCCCTTCTTTAAACTATATATTACATTTGTATCAATAGTTATATCATCATTATCATCATAACAATTCATAATATACTTCAATCATTATAATTAAATTTCAGTTAAACAATGGCAGAAATTAATCATAAATTTGGCTATTTCTAACTGACCCTTCTTGAATTTATGGTGAATTTTGGCTGACCTTCTTGGTTCTCCTACAGTTAAAAATTTCGAAATATGATTGCCAAAAACATCTCTGAACTAATAACTTAAGTAAATCTTCCTTTCCACTTCTTATTTTTTCTGTCAGTTCTTTTGCTAACACTTCTGAAAAATAAATTTCCTTGGCCTCTTTTTTTTTCTTCATTTAATTCCACCCTGGATGATTCCGGCACCCCATCTCCTATTCCTTCTCCTTTCAGGTGTCCCATGTCTCTGCCTGTCATTACTAATGATTGGCTGCATAGGATTCTGAGTTCTATGTACGAAAAAGGGCAGTCATTCTGATCTTTCCAACTATAGTCCTATAGCTTTAACTTGTATTCTGTCTAAAATCTTTGAAACTCTCCTTAAATCCCATTTCCTAGATCATCTAGAACCCCATTCCCTTCTTTCAGATCATCAGTATGGCTTTCAAAATTTGAAGTCAACTGGTGATATACTTTTCTATCTCACTGATCTATGGTCTTCTGCCCTTAGAGACTATGAAGAGCCTTGCAATTTGCAATTTGACATATTGAAATATCGAAGGCTTTTGACCGGGTGTGGCACGCATTGCTACTCTCTAAGATCCTTTCCTTTTATGTTTCTTTCCTCTCTTTATTTACACATATCTAGTTTACTTTCAGAGTTCCATTTCGGCTCTTATCGATGGAGTTACCTACTTCTCCTTTCTTATTAATTGTGGTATTCCTCAAGGTTCTGTTCTACCTCCAACTTTATTCCTACTTTTCATCAACGATCTTCTTAACTACACTTCTAACTCTGCTCACTCTTATACTGGTGACCCAACTCTCCATTCTTCCACTCATTTCAAATCTGTTCATTCGTTCGCATCTAAAGTTCTCTTCTCGTCTACAGCTTTCCAATTCAATTCTTGCCGACCTGGACGAGATTTCTCGGTGGGGTCAATCAATCTCGCGAAATTAAACTCTTTAAAAAACTCAACTTCTTCACATCTTCCTCTCAAAAACGCCTCATACCTTCCTATCTTCTTCGATGGCACTTACGTTTCACCTTTGAACAACATAAACATTCTTGCAATGAACATAACAAATTGTCTGGAAATCTCATATCACAACAGTTGGTAAGGTTGGTTGGTTAAAAGATGCTGGATTCTATTAAAGATGAGTGATTTTTTTGCTTCTGCCCCAGTTATTTCAGTTATTAAGGGTCTTATCCGCCCAGGCATGCATACTGTTCTCAACATTGGTTAGACTCAGGCGTCCATCTTTTGTGGATAGGGTTGAGGCTAAAGCTAAGAGACTAACAAACTATCTCCTACTTTCATACTCCCTTGGGAACTTTTCCTTTAAAAGGATGTTAACCGATATATATCGAACGAGCGATGTAATTGATTTTTTTTTCGATTATTTCAAAGCAATAGAGCGTGAGGGTTGACAAAAAGTTTTTTTTTTTTTTTTAACTAAAGGAATACCCCAAAGATTAGAAAGAGTCAGGGTCTCTCGGCCTCAGCGGGGGACGATGGGGGGGGACTTCGTCCCCCCTCTGTCCCACCGTCGGCTCGAGCCCCTTAAAAAAAAATAAAAAAAAAATTAAAACAAAGTTAACATATAAAAATTAACATGATATAATAAAGAAACATGTGGCAACTTTTTCTCTTCTTCTATTGGAGTTTAAGTTAACACGTCACAGTGCATGGTTAGACGATTAGTGTTCAGCGATATTTCGATATCTGTATTTTTATGTAACATCCTTTTGAAGGAAAAGTGCCCTCCCTTGACCATCTTTCTCAGGCATGTGAGTACATCCTTATTAATTTTTAACAAGTAGTAGTAGTAGTAGTAGTAGTGAGATCTCACTCCCAGCGAATTAGAGGAAATAGGAAGAAAATGATAAGTGGAAAAAAAGATAATTTAACATTTGTAGAGATATATTAACCACTTTTTAAATGTACAATTACAAGTATATACAAGTTTGTTTGGGGACAAAAATCCCATTGTATTTATTATACTCAAACAAGCAACGTCGCTAAGCTCCTCCAGAACGCAATCGTTCAGGCTTGCCTATGGGTGAGCAGTGCTAGCAAAATTTGCATTTTACCTTTAAAAAAAAAAGTTGGCTCTTAAAAAATTAATATTAATAGTATATAAATAGAATAGATATAATCAATAATTGCTTAAATTTTACAATGAATTGTTAATTTAATTGTGAAGCTCTAAATTAATTATTGTATATAATTTTTTCTCATTGGTGTTTACTTTTTTTATTCCCACACACAAAAGTGTTGTGAAAATGTGGTACAAAAATTGCAAGTTTAATATTAATAGTATATAGATAAGGAATAATAAATAATACTATAAGTAAAAAAATTAACTAAGGAAAATCGATTTAAGCAAATCTGAAAATAAACCAAATAAAAATAAAAAAGAAATAAAGGAAATAATGAGGTAAAGAAAGGAAAAAACGAGAAAGTGGAACAACAACTCCAGTTCATTCTAGGGTCTATTAGAAAAATTGCCAAGCTTGTTCCACAAGTCAAATAATATGGATGAGATCCAATTCAGTATAGAAAAATCACAACATTTAGGACTTTATAATAAATTATAAGGGACAAGCTGGTGAGAATTTTCAAAAACAGGAGTCAAATAAGGTGGAATGATAGAAGAAAAAGAATAAAGAAAATAAATAATATGATAAGAAAAAAATAAGATAAAAAGTATAGAGAAATCTTTAACATATATAGAAGAAATATTTTAATGGGAATGCAACGTTTTTGCAATTTCTGCACTGTAAGTTTAAGATATGTCA
>JABUQX010114242.1:0-7500 GCA_015478945.1 Trachelipus rathkii | reverse complement strand
ACATTCCCTAAAAAGGAGAATGTCCACTTTTGAGTTTAATAGGTTAAATCTGGCAACCCGCCGAACTTTAGCTACTTTTTTGTTTTGTTGTTGCAGAGATGGGTGTTGGTGTGTTAATATGGGTTTATGATGTCCCTGAGTAGATTCCCATGGTTTTCAAGATGATTTTCCACCACGTGAAGCCGAGGGGCCGGGTAGAGCCCCCTAAATACTGTTATTGCCTCGTTAAGATGATAGAAGTTGCATGAGTGCATTAAGAGGGTGCATGAAATAGGAATCCTAATGTTACAGTCAAGTGGCGCGAGCACATGAACCGGAGCTGGCAGCCTAAGCCTATCCTGAACAGGAGGCCTCAAGCCTGATCGGCAGCTAGATTGAAATCTGGCTCCAGAGTCAAATTGAGTCAAATGAGGGGTCTTTATATATGTTTTAAATGGCGGTAGACCCCAAATTTGAGGTTCCAAGACCCTCAGGGAAACCCGAGGACCCAAAAATGGGGACCCAACTGAAAAACACTCAGGACTTGACAGACAAAAAGCAAGAAGGATTCCAAGAAGGAATAAGAAGAAAAGTCTCACCCTTTATGCCATCCCGCACTTCACCCGATGGTCTGCTCTGGTGCAGTAATAAGAGTTAGTAAACATGTGCTTAGCACCTTAATACTGGTGTTAATTTCTATGTTTTCAACGTCGTAGATTCCTTATTTGAGGGTTTCAAAACTCTCAAAGATGCAAGAGGACCCCCCTGAGGGGGTTTCCCATTGAAAAGCACACCCCATTCAAGGGTGAGGGGGTTGAGCCCCCCCAAAACCTGGAAATGCTGGTAGATGGATGAAATTTGATGAGTGCATAGAAGAGGGTGAATGAAATAGAATCCTGATGTTAAGTTAAGTGACAGAGTACATGAACCGAAGCCAGAGCCTGATCCGGAGCCAGATTGGAAAAGTGTTTGGAAAAGTGGATCTGTATTATGGTCACCCTGTCAATGTAGCTGATACTCAAATTGCACAGTCATTTTATTTGGAAAATAAATGGGACTGTTCTCGAAACAGAGCGCCAGAAAAAAAAAAAAACACTATCACTATAAGAGTTAAAGGAGAAAAAGTGGTGAAAGTGAAAAGTTACATGACCCGCACGGTATTAACCTTTGAGAGTACTGAAACTCTCATAATCGGCAATCTTCGACACCCTTGAATATATATATATATATATATAATATTTTATTATAATACTATATATATATTATTATATATATATATATATATATATATTATATATATATATATAAGGCCACCAATATTATGTGATAGTTACATGTTTACCAAATTGACACAGAACCGGCGCTGTTGTGGTCGCCTACAATGACTCTTTGCTTCGTCACATGAGCCTTCTTTTCACTCCTTTCTTCTTTCTTGGCTACCGTACTCTGGTTTTCTTCTGACTCTAGCTCTACCATAGGCACCCCCTCCGCTCAGTGCTCCAGCTTTGGCTCATTTGCTCTGTCAATGAGCCTTCTTTTTTTTTTTCTTGTTCCTTCCTCAATCTTTCCTCTGTCATGCACTCTTGCATCTTTGAGAGTTTGAAACCCTCAAATAAGAAATCTACGTCATTGAAAACATAGAAATTAACACCACTATTAAGGTGGTAAGCACATGTTTACTAACTTCTTCCATCTTCTTTCGTCTTCTGTCATGACAATGACTCATTGCTTCAGCTTTATAGACTTCTTCTTTCTTTTTCCTTTCTTCCCATCTTCCTTCGTCTTCTCTGTCAATGTACTCAGTGCTTTTCAGTTGGCGTCCCGCTCACGGGGGTCCTTCAGGTTTATTTTGAGGTTTGGAACCCTCAAATTCGAGATCTACAACATATAAAAACATATATTAAAGACAAATATAAATAATTTGACTCTTGAGCCAGAATTTCAATCTAGCTCCGATCAGGCTCAAGCTCCAGCTCAGGATCAGGCGTAGGCTCCAGCTGATTAACATAGAATGTCCGGCCGACTAGTGACTTAACAAATCAGGATTCGTAATTCTCATCACACACCATATAAACAAGTGCCACTCATCAAGCTTTTCATCCATCTGACAAAAATACTATAACAGTATTAGGGGCTCAAACCCCCCCTCACCTTGAACGGTGCTAATCGTGCACCAATCAACTCGGAAACCATGGGAATCTACTCAGGTACATCAGAAACCCATATAAACACACCAAACACAGCCAGCAACAACAAAAAACAAAAAGTAGCTAAAAGTTGCTATGGGTGCCAGATTTAACCTATTAAACCAAAAGTGGAAGTTTCCTTTTTCAGGAAATTTATTATAAATGTTTCCACAGTAAAAAAATAAATAAAATTTGGGAAATCCATGTCTTTTTTTTTTTTTTTTTTTTTTATTTAAAAAAAAAAAATTTGAAAACGGCTGTAGCAATAAAAAAGTTATACACATATTTCATAAAAAGGGTATATCCGTTTTAAACAGAAAAAAATATTATCTTTAAGAATTGAAAAAAACTGCATCAAAAATCTTGAACGTTCCAGAGATACAGCAACTTTAAATTTTTGTCCAAAGAATCCAAAATTGCAAAATGCGTACCGGGGATGCCATTCTTTTCTGGTGCGCATATATCTGCCGAAGCTACAGAAAATGTTTTAGCAAAACAAAAAAATATGTGTATACTTAATAATAACCGAATCTAAATATTAAAACAAAATATGAATCAGATTCAAAACATATAGAGACTATTGAAGTAATTATTTATATATCCTCAATTGCGCGTGGCAACTGATATTGACTATGTTTACTACCCTATTCTAAGTATATTATTATATGATATTTATCGCAAATAATAATACTACATATTTTTAATGTGTTTAATTGAATTAATTGCATGAGTAAAATATATAATATCAATATATAAGACACGAACTCGTTCACATAAGAGCATTATTCGTCTTGCCAATACGTATATATGTGACATTTTTCAAATAGACTAATTAATTCATATATTATATTCATTATTATAATATTTATTAATTTATTCTATAATACTAAATATATATATATATAAAGTAGAAAAAACCTAATACTAGTTGCGATTTAGATACATCACTTCCATCAGTAACAAGTACAAAGTAATTGTTTATTATATCTGAGAAACACCTATACAAATTAACTCGAGTCTCTATGCGCGATCTCAAGACACAAATGTATATAACAAGCTGATTTATTACGTCGCTGTATTATGACAAATCTCACTAAACAACATCCATATCAGATTATTTTACTATCCATTACAAAAACACTGTGAATATACACAAAATAACTATGTGAGATTTGAACAATTCAAATTAACTACTATATAATATTCAGTATAACCTATGATGATAAGATACAATTAATAAGAGATTAATACCAGTTTGCCTATTACATAAACAATGCCATGCATATAAGAAACTAGTTCAGTTCTACATTAAAACTCATTTATTCTATCTTTCATTCGTTTATAGTTTTAATGGCATGCTGACAACCTATGAACTTCAACGTTTTGTTTTTGTATATATTTTATATTTGTTTAAACCTTTATTTTATATAGACATAAGTGATGTATCAGTCAGCATGTTTATCAGAATTGTGCCACTAAGTTTTTGTATATATTTGAAATATATACTCAGAGTGCTTCATATATATATTATGTATGTATTTCACATATAAAATATATATACATTGGTGCATCAGTGTCTTTTTTAAATTTAATTACTCACAATTCCTCTGTAGTCGTAAATGTAACTTTACCATCTTTAATCCATAGTTCCATCGCTTATATCTGTGGTTGGAATAATTAGGCAATTCTTTGAGCTACTCAATCTGGAACGAGATACATTAACAGGGGCAAGCCCCAATAACCTGTCATAATATGACAGAACTATTGGTCTGTAAAAATGCACACCCCTTAATCAAGAAGTATATAAATTTATTCAACGTAAAACTCACAGCAATGCGCTGAAATAAGCACTGAATACACGAATTATAACTTTAGGGTATAGAATATTAAACTATAACCATATAAATGCCTTCCATATACTGATAAGACTAAAGAGAATATCGAGTCAAATCTCTGGCTCAGCTTACGACCATAGCTCGTCATAAGAGCCTATCAACTCACTCACCTCAGACAAAAAGGACATAATCAGAAAACACAGACAGTTAAATAAACATGCTATAAAATCTCATAGTGACATTACAGTTTACGTAGTGAAATAGAAATTCTCTAATTATACTGAAAAATATATTATACATAGACGAGAGACTCAGCAATCTTATATAGAATTATTTATTTATGAAACAAATTATTATTTGATCCAAATTATATAAAATATAGTGTTAGAAAAGATATGATGATAATTAGATGTGATTATTATTGATAGAGAATTAATATTTATATATATTTATTGTAATTGTATATTTATCATTTACTCATCTCTCTCCATCTCAATCTATATTATCTCTCACTCTATTATATAATAAATTTAGTCTCACTTTTTTGATCTCTTTATCTTTATTAATAATTCATATTATCACAGGTTATCTTATCATTATATTTATACATTAATATATTATTACATGTTTAATTTTACATCACTTGTTATAATTTATTTTATATATTATTAATATATTTATTTTATATATTAAATTATTATTTCCATTATAGTCTATTATTATATATATTTCATCCTGATGTTAATTTAAATTTCTTTAAGTGATATATATATATCCTATGTAATATTGTTTTATATTCATTAATTAAGTATAATATTAATAATATATTTGATTCTATTATTATAACCTAACAATGTAATTAATAGTAATACATCTACCAACTATCTGAGCAATTAATTTGAGTGTATGTAATTCTGTATTTGTTATTTAATGATGTCTATGTTTCAAGCCTCACTGAATAAGTGTTATACTATTCTTTATTCTTACGAAAAGAATAATTGTTTCTTTGAAGAGTTATTTCTTGTGAATAAACTAAATCAAAATGAATATTATGAGGTATGATGTACCAATATGCTTTCGCACACGCTTAAATACATCAATATCGGACATTTTTATATGACATAATATTTTTTATTATTAATCATTTTTGAACTACATTATTATAAAATATATATGTCTGAGTAAAATACTTATAACTAATAACAAATAATAATTAAACTAATAATATCACGAAATTTTAAGAATGTTAGAGAATGTTAAATAAATTACACTATGAACGTAGTCCATATCATATAAGTTATGTATCATAGTAAATTGTCAGAGATGTGTAAGATACAGATATATTGTTATTTATCTATTAATGCTTATTTTTTATTTCCTTAAGAGCAAAAATTCCTAGAGACGCAATTCATAAATTAAAATAATAAATCAATGAGAGAGAGAAATATCGTTCGAGTAAGCTCCATCTTACCAGTACGATTAATTTTGAAAATCTATATACTATTATTACTATGTTTGATACTCATTAGAACAATTAGTTAAATATATCACACTGTTATTTATATTCACTAAGAGTTTACACTTCATCTCAATCTCGAATTATATGTAATTATTCTATTTGATTGGAAAATATCCACTCTTTATTTGGGATAAATTACTCCATCATATTTAGTTATTCCATCTACTAATTACTATACTCGTATCAAACTTGTTGCTTATCAATTTTAATCTCTGATTAGTATAAAACTGCAATTCACAAATTAGTATCTCGTATAATGAGTTGACTTACAATTTACTCATACTTAGTGTATTCGCATAATAATTGCTATACTACATATATTTGTAGTATTCAATTTGAATTACGTCATGCTCCATTTGGTACATGCGACTAATCATTACCAAAAATTTTGATATATTCATTATTAGTCCAATAGAAATTTCATAATTATGAAGCGCATATGATTCATTAATATTTATTTTAACACCAATATAATCTTCAAAATATATCTACAAAATTTTAAAATATAAGATTTATGTTATCGATAAAGGATAATAGCTCTCACAGTACACACTCTCTCTATAGAACAAGCTTTGAATATAATCAACAATTAATGTCGATATGTAGCTACACATTTTTATATATTAAATGGATATATGTATGTATATCTAGGTTTGAAATTTGTATCTCATTATTATAGAAGCAAGACACACAACTAGACGTTTTGATAATTAAAGCGCATGTGAAAGGCCAAGTCTACGCCCTATCATCATAGCTGTGCCAGACGTATGAGTTGTGTGACTTTTAATTTTGAAATATTCTGTGTTCAATAACTTTTAATTGTGTTTATATATGTTTTATTTATTATAGTAAGCGTGTTGCTAATTAACCACTCCACCTTTCGTTGGAGGTTAGGAAAAAGTATGAGAATCGTGTACGTGATTAGTGCGAAAGAAAAATAGACTTAGATCATTATACTGTATTTAAATGTATGAGTATTTTGACTTGAATGACATTTTATATGAAACCAGATGTTTACAAAAAGTTGCTATAATCAGTTTTAACATGTCAGAGATTATTATAAAAAATTCACTAATACTTTCTTTCCACTTAACTAGCGCTACACAGAGACTCTCGACAGCGTATCCTTCATACATTCTCGAGTGTTTCTTTGTCATAACAGAGACTTTAATAATGGGAGCATTTGGATATGTCTTCGACAGAAATTTATCACACCTAAAAATTCTGAGGTGTTTGACTGTATTGGGTACAGGAAACTCTAAGGATCCTTTAATGTTTTTTGTAAAGGAAGGATTCCGTTGTTCGAAACATGGTGTCCCAAAAACCACTTCTGTTCTACATAATCGTCTTACTCGGTTTGAGCTTGTAACCATTGTTTTCTAAGGCCATTAGAACCTGATCTAAAATGAGTAAATGTTCATCTACGTCTTAACTAAGGATAGTTATGTCATCCAGGTATACCATGACATTAGACCAAGGCAACCCAGATAAAGCGAGCATCATGCCCCGTTGGAACGTTGCAGGCCCATTTTTAACTCCGAAGGGCAACTTGAGATACTCATATTGTGCGAAGTGGGTGGAAAAAGCTGTTTTCTCTATACTATCAGGTTCCATTTCAACTTGATAGTATTCTCGAACGAGATCTATAGTTGTGAAGTACCTATTCCCATGCATATTGTAGATCATGTCAGTCAAATTGGGCAAGGGAAAGGAATGTTTTAGTTACATTGTTGAGCTTGCGATAGTCTATGCATAGTCTCAACTTTCCATCTGGTTTCCTAACAGGAACCACTGGGGCTGAGTAAGGTGATTTGCTAGGATGTATTATGTCTTGGTCTAGCAATTCTCTACATTGTTCTATTTCCTGTGCCAGTGGTCCTTGGAATCTGTGTACTGGTAACCTGACAGGGCGAGAACCTTCCACCTCAATAGAGTGAGAAATGTTAGTGGCTACACCCACATCATGGTCACCAAAACTAAG
>JABUQX010114241.1:17500-20779 GCA_015478945.1 Trachelipus rathkii | reverse complement strand
TAATAATAATAATAATGAATAATAATAATTAAGAATAATAATTTTAATAAGAATAATAATAATAATGATAATAATAATAAAAATAATAATAACTAATAATAATAATTAATAATAATAATAAATAATGTGAATAATAATATAATAATAATAATAATAACAGTCACCAAATGAAGACTAGAATTGAAATATGCGTTTTTGTCTTGCCTGTTTAATCTCTCTCTCTCTCCTCCTCTCTTCTCTCTCTCGCTCTCTCCTCTCTCCTCTTTCTCGTCTCTCTCTTCTCTCTCTCTCTCTCTCTCTCTCTCTCTCTCTTCTCTCTCTCTCTCTCTCTCTCTCTCTCTCTCTCTCTTCTCTTTCATGGCTAAGAGAGACTCTTGAAAGAAACGTACCACCTCCATGCCAAAGTTAATAAAAATTAATAATAAACAGATAATAATAATAAAAAATAATAATAATAATAATAATAATAATAATAATAATAAAATAATAATAAAATAATAATAATAATAATAATATATAATAATAATAATAAATAATTCAACGAAAGGTGGGGAGGGTGTGTAATATGCAAAACTGTGTAGACGTGTAAATAACAACTCACATACGTTCATGCACACAAGTGTATGTAAATATACAAAGTCGGGTTAGGGCAATAGGGGGTAGGGTGAGAATAGGAATAATATAATAATAACAATAATAATAATAATAATAATAATAATAATAATAATAATAATAATAATAATAATAAATAATAATAATAATAATAATAATAATAAATAATAATAATAATAATAATAAGAAAATAATAATAATAATAATAATAATAATAATAATAATAATAATAATAATAATAATAATAAAATAATGATAATGATAATGGATAATGATAATGATAATGATAATAATAATAATAATAATAATAATAATAATAAAAAAGAATAATAATAATAATAATAATAATAATAATAATAATAATACAATAATAAACGAAAAGCGGGGTTGAGGCGTATGTGTATTATGCATTGCTGTAGAACGTGTAAAATAACAACTTCCATGCGTGATGGACTCGCCATCAACAAAACGCTCCGTGTGTGCGCACCTGCGGTCACCGATGTGCCACCACAAGTGGATGTATATACAAAGTCGGTTAGGGCTTAAGGGGGGTAGCGATGAATAATAAAAATAAAAATAAAAATAATAATAACAATAATAATAATAAGAATAATTATAAAAATAATAATATATAATAATAATAATAATAATAATTGATAATAAAGAATAATAATAATAAATAATAATAATAATAATAATAAATAATATAAATAATAATAATAATAATAATAAGAATAATAATAATAATAATTGATAATAATAATAATAATAATAATAATAATAATAATAATAATAATAATAATAATAATAATAATAATAATAATAATAATAATAATAATAATAATAATAATAATAAATAATAATAAGATAATAACGAAGGTGGTGAACAGTCGTGGTAGTAGTAGTAGTAGTAGTAGTCTAGTAGTAGTAGTAGTAGTAGTAGTAGTAGTAGTAGTAGTAGTAGTAGTAGTAGTAGTAGTAGTAGTAGTAGTAGTAGTAGTAGTAGTAGTAGTAGTAGATAATACTATATATATATATATATATATATATATTATATATACATATAAAATAATTTTATATATATATATATATAAAATATATATATATATATATAATATATATATATATATATATAATATATATATATATATTATATAGTATATATATATATATATAATACGTTTTTATTCCTTTCCATTTTAAAAATACCCCTGCAGCGAATTTAGACCCTTGAGGCGAAGGTCTTATTTTAGGATTAAATCGGAGGAAAGGTAAGCTTTTAATCCCTTTTTCTTCACGGTTGATTAAATTTAGTTCGCGGTTCATTTAGCGTTTACCAAAAAGGAAATTGACCATTTCCATTTATTTCGTATTTTAATGTTAAAATGCCCTAGAACCAGCATCGAATTCTAATAAGGGAAAAAAAATTTATTTATAAGCCTACATCTCCTATGGACTTAAGCGCTTCAGCGAGGCCAGCATAAGCAAAGGTCCATCGACCACGCCATGCTGAGCTACCGTGAGGACGAGGTTCGTGTTTCACCTCGTCCTAATTTTATATATTAACTCATGCGGACGAGAGGGGGTCAAGAGAATGGGGGAGTAGGGGTAGGAAAAAACCCCTCTCCTCAATGACGATTAAGTCTGACGTAGCAAGGCAAATGCAAGCCCAAACGAACGCGAACGAAAAGCGAAAGGCTGATCCGGACGGTGGCGGAAAGCGGGCGGTGGTGGGAAAAGAACTGCGGATCAGGCACGCTGCGCAAACGCGGTGTGTGTGGGTGTAGCACGCAAGAGATGGGAAGCAAAAAGCAAAGGGGGTAGGTAGCTGATGTAGTCATGGCAACAACATGAGAACAAAGGGGGGTAGGGTAATGACGTTTGTAGTTTCATTGGCAACAACAAGAGCATGAGTGGAGCGAAAGGGGGTGCGTAGGGTAAGCGAAAGGGGTTGAGGTAAGCGAAGAAGGGGGAAGCGTGAGCTAAATGAGTATATATGCAAATGTGTATGTATATGTAAATAACAACTCGTGTACATTGATGACTACGTCATCAATCACGTGTACGCGCGCTACGCGCGCGTACACATGTACGTATTGCATTGCAATACGTACATGTACGTTGCAACTCCCGTAGCCGTACTCCCAACTACTTGTGTCTTTGGCCATTTGAAGTATTATGTTTGATCTTTTTTTTTTTTAATTGAAATGCTTCCATCGAACAATACTCTTAGTTCTGTGTAGCTGATTGTTGCACTTTGATATTCTTATCCAAATCTTTCAAGTGGCTGCCTGAAACAATTCAGGCTCAGCTTTTATTCACTAGTGAAAATTGGCAGAGGCCTTGTCGTTAAATTTGCAGTAAACAAACTCAATTGTGTCATCTTCACAAAAGACATTCCCAATGCATTCATGTACCGATGAATAGAAAGATAAAAACAAATTCGGCAAAAAAAAAAAAAAAATTATTACATTGTTTACCAAAGGTCAACTAGGAATGTAAATGCTAAATATACTAATAGTCAATTAGAAAAACATATGGAACTCTTAAAATATTTGGAAAATAAGAATTGGGGAGCAGATGGAAAAATACTTTTCCATATTATCTTTTAAAAATTTGATCTAGTTGTAGAGTAATAAAAAAAATCAGTAGTATCAAGAATTCATA
>JABUQX010114241.1:0-15000 GCA_015478945.1 Trachelipus rathkii | reverse complement strand
TTGCAGAGGCTTGAGAAGAAAGTGATAAAAGGAGTGAATGTGGATTTTGTGAGGGTATGGTTGTGGCCCACCTGGGCCAAGGATGAACCCTACATTGACGAGATAGCACAGTGAAGGTCCGTCGCAGTCCTGTGAAGCTCTAGGGTGGATTATTCATCATCGTCATCACCCACCTTCTCTCCCCAAAACTGGGGTAGGCGTGCAATAATGCAATGGAAACAGCAATAGTAGAAGAAAATGATGAAATGAAAGAAAGAGCCAGCCGTTACCCCCCCTTCATACCTTTAAGTGAAAACTCGTTGCAGTCAGAAAATCCACTGTAGAGCTTCACAGGACTGCAACAGACCCTCACTTAATGCAGCCATTCAATGTAGGTTCAACCTTGGCCCAGGTGGCCACAACCATACCCTTTCACAAACCGCCACCATTTCACTCCTATTATGCACCTTCTCTCCTCTGCCAAGCTCACATTCCTCTCCTCCAGGCATTTCCTTACTGACCAGAAATTGAAATTGTAAATTTAAAAAAAAAATAGTTTTTGGAGTAGGTTAGGTTTGGAAAGGGTTAACTTTATAAATATATTTTTCCAGATAATAAAATAACCACGTCCAATTCTGTATTATCGTACTAGCTTAGTCATAGCTGCTAATCTATCAATTGACCCCAAAACCTAGCTATCACTGAAATCAAATCGAACTTCATTCCACTTTCCTGTTGTTAAAACTTTAGAAGGTTTAAATAATGCATTGTAGGTATATGTTTAAATAAAAGGAAAAAACCCAGCATAGATGGTTTAATCTACCATTAACTGCAGAAAAAATTAGTATTAAATAAATGATGTGATGTAACAAAATTGGTTCCGAAGAGATACAACCCATTTTCAAAAAAGTTAAATATAGAAATGGGACTCCCAACCAGCTTGGTTTTCTTTTCAAAAATTTGAAAAAAATAACTCCTTAAAATTCTGATTATTTTAGTTCATTTCATAAATATATAATTCACTAATTAGATTGAGAAATATTTAGCTTTAAAGTTTCTATATAACCAGAAAAATAATGGTGTAACATATAAACAAAATGTTAACAATATTCAAGTGAGATTTTTCTTTAAAACTCACTGACATCTTTTAACAAATCAGCGATTTTTAATATTGAAATGTCCTTGAATGAAATTTATGAATTAGAAATTTTATATATAAACTCCATAGCAGTAATATGGATATGTTATGGAGTTTTTATTTTAATTGTGATTGTAAGTACTATATGATGATGAAGCTATAAGTGCTATGAAAAATATTATGCCTAACAAATATCAATGTAATAGATAATAATAATTAATAATAAGAAAAAAAGTTGCTTTAATATGTGTTAAAAGCAACGAAATGTTGAAAACTGAAAATTAATATCTTATTTTATTACTAAACCAATTACTAAGAAATATTTGAAGGGAAATGTGTCAAGTTAACAAACTTCAATTAGAGCACTTTACTCTATAACTAAGTTTTTTGACATCTGTTCCAGTTTTGAAACAGCTGACGTATGAGTAGCTCAATCTCCAAAAAATACCTAACAATGTTGATATTGTGTACTAAAAATTTATATTTATTGCCTTTCTTTAAATAATAAAGTATATTGTAAAATATTTACAAATCTGTCAGAGAATTGATATCAATTAAATTTTTGCTATGGCCGATTCGTAATCTGTTCATCGGATTGTTATGAAATAATCAGAGCAGTAAAAATGAAGTTATACAGCTTTGAATTTAGATTCCTGGATATTTTTTCATACCAGCTATTGACTTTCGGGCATAAACATTGTGAAAAAAAAAGCCTATACAAATGTAGGCCCTACAGTCAAAACTGATTTTTGTTTTCTTTATTTATTAGAAGTTATCTAAAATAAAAAATAAGATGAAAGTAAAAAACCAATGGAACATTTTAAATGTTTTTTTTTTTTTTTTTTTTTTAAATTCTAGGTTAATAGAAGCTCCAATGTTTTTAATGTTAATAAAAGTTCTCAGTGATAACTCACTGTTAGATTATTGTATTCATTCCCTTTTAAGATTTTGGATGTGAAAATTTTAATGATTTACCCAAATTACTGTCATAATCATGGGTGTATAAGGGGCAGGGAGCACTTAGCCCCCCTAAATCTTGGCCGAAAGAAAAAAAATGAACATTATATGTTGCCCAGACAACGTTTTAAGGGTTTATTATAAGAAAAACTGAAAAAATACATCAATCAATAGATAATGAAGTAGTAATTACATATTACTAACGATTATAAGCTTATATTATTTCTAAAAGGAAGGTGTTAATGTGTTTTTCGTTTTCCCATTGGCTTGATTGAAATCGACTAGCTGTGGTGCAAAATGTCTGACTTTTGCGTCAAAGCAAATTTTATATTCACATGAAAATAAACTGATTAGGCTCCTATGCTT
This sequence comes from Trachelipus rathkii, assembly GCA_015478945.1. Taxonomy (NCBI): domain Eukaryota; kingdom Metazoa; phylum Arthropoda; class Malacostraca; order Isopoda; family Trachelipodidae; genus Trachelipus; species Trachelipus rathkii. The sequence goes on along the minus strand of JABUQX010114241.1, from coordinate 12,560 downwards.
ATTTTTGCATCATCATTTGTTAATTGTATATTATGAATATTACCTGGGTGTAGGCAGGATTTCAATTCGGGGTGGCAAAGGTGAGCGAGATATATATATATTATATATAATATATATATATATATATATATATATATATATATATATATATATATATTATATATATATATATATATATATATACTATTATATATATATATATATATACCATAAAAAATAGTATTCGCTCAACCTTTTGCCACCCCCGCTTTTAGATTTAGAGAAATAATTATTCATAATATAAATTAACAAAATGATATGATGATTCAAAAATATAAGCAATAGGAGGCCTATCAGTTTATTTCAATTGATGTCTATTCCTTTCTGATCTGTGATCTTTGCCAGCTTGGATAAAACACTCTCACTGAAACCCTAAATGAAAATCAGTGGAAGGTATTTATATACAAAATCTAAGAAAATATAGTTCCTAAGCTTCTTAATTAAGATACAAAGTGGTCATATGTGCAAAATGATTGAGTACGTTGGTCTACAACTATAGCTCTTATTAGTGAAAAGCCATATTTGACCATATTTAAAGGTAATTTGAAAATTTTGAAAACAATAATAGAAAACCATCGTCTGCTCAAATCAAGCCTCCAGAACCCGTGCACATCCTCCAGCCAATTTTATAACTGCAGGAGTTACCAACTACCTAAATTATACCATCAATTTTAATTGGACCAATTGTCTATTCTTACTTTAAAATTTATAAAGCTAAAAATCAAATTCAATTCCTTATTTACTATTCCTTGCTAAATTAATTTCTGCCCCTCTCTTTGCCTTTCTTATTGTCTGGTTCATTTCTATTTTCCTATAATTGTCAAATCCTCCTCCTATTACTACCCCCGAAGTTGTAAAAACTTTAGTGATTTTTTGCTGATTTTCCTCGCTTCTCTCTATTACGGCTAATTTGGCTTCGCGAATCTAACGGGTTTGCCATGATAAAACATATTGACTGAATATTCATTAAAATTTGCTTATATGTTCCCACATGATAAAACAGTTTGGTTTTTAAACTCTCTAACCATGTCAATTATTTACTAAGCATGTCCAAAAAATTGCGGTTAAAATCACAATTTTGCCATTTAGATGTATTGGAGCTTCGCTCGAAATTTAGGTCCAGATATCAATCACATAAATCTAATTATATTATGCTCACTAAGTCCTAAATTCTACCCAAGTCGCATTTCAGGCCCTCTAGGTCAGGTTATGATAAGATTTGTTAAGTATATGCAACAATATATGTATATACTTAACGAAACTATCTGGTGAGCTGAATCTGGCGCTGGTTTGGGATTGCCGGCAGTATTAATAAGGGTCATATTGGAGCACAGTCCATGTTGTACCACCACTGACCTTTGCGACCTTTTTGACCTTTTCCTGACCGCGACCTTTTTTAGAAGGCTCAGGAATTTTTTTATGACCTTGACCTTTTTGGGCCTTGACCTTTTTGAGAACCCAAATTTTGAACCCTATTTTTTGAGAACCCGGATTTTTGAGAACCCGGATTTTTGAGAACCCGGATTTTTGAGAACCCGGATTTGAACCCTTTTGTATTCTACGGTAAAATTTTGAGAACCCAAATTTTGAGAACCCAAATTTTTTGAGAACCCAAATTTTTGAGAACCCAATTTTGAGAACCCTAATTTTTGGGCAACCCTAATTTTTTGGCAAGCCTAATTTTAGCCCTTTCGAAGAAGGGTTGCGCCAAACAGTTTGCGTCAGCAGCTTTCGTTATTGCATCCCACCTAATTTTTCGACCAAACCTTTGGTCACCCAATGAGTCAATTTTGACACACTAAACCACTGCCACCCTTTAGGGCTTAGCCCTATTTTTTGATATTTCGGTAACATCTACACACGCGGGCGCGCACACACACACACACACACACACACACACACACACACACACACACACACACACACCCACACACACCTAGCCTACACCTAGCCTCCATATAGCCTACACCCAGCCTCCACATAGCCCTACACTAGGGACCGACCGGGGCGGGAATTTTGCCGGGGCCGGGGCCGGGGCCGGGGCCGGGGCCGGGGCTGCTCTAATTTAGCCGGGGCCGGGGCCGGGGCCGGGGTTAGCTAAAATTAGAAATGTAAGTCAAAAACACTGAAAGTCTTAAAACTTATGATGAAAATTAAATATAATTTCAATTAATTAATAATTTTAATTATAAAAAAGGAATACATTTAATTAATTTAATTAAATAAATATTTTCGAAAGAAATTTTTAGAAAATAATTGATTTTCTAGAAGAATAAGTTGTATTAAATATATATATATATATATATATATATATATATATATATATATATATATATATATATATATATATATATATATATATAAAATTATATATTATAAAAAAATATATATAATATATATATATATATATATATATATATATATATATATATATATATATATATATATATATATATATATATATATATATGATGGAGAGGAAGGTGATACGAAAGGAAGTAGGTAAAATTAAGAGTGAGAAAAAGTGAGCAAGACAATAAGGATAAGTATGTAAGAACGCTCACAAGTAAATCGTTGAATGTGAACAAGTTGATACTGAACAAATCTGGGGGCAAATGAAGGAAGCAATTGTTAGTAGTGCAAAGGAAGTATGTGGATGTGCTAAAGTAGGAAGTAAGAATGTTAAAAGTGAATGGTGGAATGAAGAGGTGATGAAAGCGGTTAAAGGTAAAAAAGAAGCGTGGTTGAATGTACTAAAAGCAAATGATGAAGTCTCAAAAGAAAGATGCTTGGAATTATATAAGGAGGAAAAAAGAAATACTAAAAGGTGTATACGTAGGAGAAAACAAGAGGTAAATGAACAGTTTGGAAGGAGAATGAATGGGGACTTACAAGGGAATAGGAAGCTCTTCTGGAAGGAAGCGCGAAAGGTTAAGAATGAGAATAAGGGGAATCTGCTTAGAATAATGAATAGGGATGGTGCTTTTGTAACTGATGAAAAGGATGTGAGGGGAGTGTGTAAAGAACACTTCGAAAATCTGCACAATATTAACAGTAATGAAGAGGTGATAGTGAATGTGTGTGGGTTTGATGAGGTTATTAGTAAGGAGGAGGTAATGGGTAGAGTGAAAAAGTTGAAGAATGGTAAATCTGCAGATATAGATGAAATTACTGGTGAAATGATCAAGAACGGAGGCGAGATGGTGATTGATTGGATTTGGAAGTTGTGTAATAAAGCGTTAATAGAGGGTATAGTTTCAAGGGATTGGAAGAGAGCGGTAATAGTACCATTATATAAGGGTAAGGGAGAAAAGGGGAACTGTAGAAATTATAGGGGAATAAGTTTATTGAGTGTTGTAGGGAAGGTATATGCTGGTATTTTGGTCGAAAGAGTGCGTCGAGTGACTGAAGGACTGATTGGTGAAGAACAAGGTGCGTTTAGGAGTGGTAGAGGATGTGTGGATCAAATCTTTACATTGAAACAAATGATTGAGAAAATGAGGGAGAAGAAGAATAAATTATATTTAGGTTTTATGGATTTGCAACAGGCGTATGATACAGTTAATAGGGAAGCGTTATGGCAGGTGTTAGTGATATACGGTGTTGGTGGTAGGCTTCTGAATGGAATCAAAGTATGTATGACGATAGTGAAGCGTGTGTAAGAATAAATGGAGTCGAAAGTGATTGGTTTAGGATTAATAGCGGAGTGAGACAGGGTTGTGTTATGTCTCCTTGGTTATTCAATTTGTATATGGATGGAGTTATGAAAGAATTCGAGGTGGGATGGCAGGAAATGGTGTTAGAATGATGGAAAATGGAGATGAGTGGAGGGTGCCCTACCTATTATATGCGGATGATTTGGTTTGTGTGGTGAATCTGAAGAGAGTTTGAGAGGATTGGTAGAGAGATTTGGCAGGGTATGTAAAAGGAGGGGTTTGAAAGTAAACGTAGATAAGAGTAAGGTTATGGTTGTGAGTGAGGACAGTCCTCAGTGTGAAGTTATGTTAGATGGTGAGCAGCTGGAACAAGTGTCTGAGTTTAAATATTTAGGGTATATGTTGGATGAAAAGGGAACGGATGATGCAGAGTGTAGTAGGAAAGTTGTGAATGGCAGGAAGGTTTCTGGTGCAATTAAATCGTTGGTGAATGTAAAGGGACTAAGTCTTGAGTGCGCTAGGGTCTTACATGAGGGTATGTTGTTACCTGTGTTATTGTATAGTAGTGAGACTATGGTCTGGAATAAGAAGTATAGATCTAAAGTTCAATGTGTTCAGATGGACAATCTTAAGGGCATGCTAGGTGTGAAAAGAATTGATAAAATGAGGAATGAACGTATTAGAGAGTTGTGTGGTGTGAAGAAAGGGGTAAATGAGAGAATAAATGAAAGTATGTTGAGATGGTTTGGTCATGTGGAAAGGATGAATGATAGTCGGTTGGTTAAGCGGATGTATAGTGGCGAGTGTGTTGGGAACCGACCGGCTGGGAGACCGAAGAGAAAGTGGATTGAGTCGGTGAATGAATGTCTGAAGGAGAGAAATGTGAGTTTGGCAGAGGCGAGAATAAAGGTGCATGATAGGAGAGAATAGCGGGGTTTTGTATGGGGGCATGGTTGTGGCCCACCTGGGCCAAGGGATGAACCCTTACATTGACGATTTACCATATTGAGGGTCCGTCGCGGTCCCATGAAGCTCTAGGGTGGATTTTCTGTCTTTGACGAGTTCTCACTAATTAATGGTACAGAGGGGGCGGTAAGGCTGGGCTTTCCTTTCGACTTTTGTCATATTCTTCTACTGCTTTTCTTTTCCGATGCATGACACGCACCTTACCCCCAGTCTTGGGGCAAAGAGGAAGAAAGAAAGAAAGAAAGAAGAATATATATATATATATATATATATATATATAAATATATATATATATATATATATAATATATATATATATATATATATATATATATATATATATATATATATATATATATATATATATATATATGCTTCAATAAATGATTTAATATTAATAAATATATATATAAGAAATAATAATATATATATATATTAATTCAATTAAATAAATAATTTTGAAAAGAGATTTCGGAAAATATTTGATTTTCTTGAAGATATTTTCTTTAAATAAATAAATACATTAATATTTTAACAATTATATTTATTTCCTTTTCCGAATTCGTTTGATATATCAAATTTCGAATATTTTTATGTTAAAAACTCGGAAAAATTATAATTTGGCCAATTTTAATTTGAAATCATAGTAAATACAAAAAATTTGATTATATTTAGGTATGTTTATATATTTTGCATCAAAGGGAGTAATGGAATTAAATATATATTTTTATTTTTGTTTGATTTAACCACTCTATTGTTAGTGTAGAATTCAGTTAACCCCGGTAGAAAACCCCGGTTTTTCCTGATTTTTGGCCGGGGCCGGGGTCGCTAAAAATCGCTAAAAATGGCCGGGGTTAGCCGGGGCCGGGGCCCGAGACAGAGACCGAGGCCGGGGCCGATCGGTTCTAGCCTACCACTAGCTCACCGGCCTACACCGCAGCCCACACCCAGCCTACTGGCCTTCACCACAGCCTACACCTACACCTAGCCTCACCCATCACTTCACCTATTTCACTACCTAGATTCCACCCAACCTGTACCTAGCCTACACCCTAAATTCCACCCAACCTGTTACTATCACACTACACTGGCCTCCACCAGCCTTCACTACACCTACACCTAGCTGTGACTCCACCCTACCTTCACCTAGCGTGCACCTATACCTAGCCTACACTAACTTTGATGGCTCAACTTTTATGGCTCAACTTTGATGACGTCATCTTTGTTTGCATCTATATTGATGATTCAGCTTTGATGACTCAGATTTATTGATGGTTCAACTTTGATGGTTCCCAATCATCCGTAAGAAGTATCTAGTGACGTTCCTATTAGTATTCTGTGATTATTCTATGAAGGTGCTGGGCAGTGCCAGGTGAGTGCCAAGTGAGTGCCAATGAGTGCCAATGAGTGCCAAGTGAGTGCCAATGAGTGCCAGTAAGTTGCCACATAGTGCCAGAAGTGGGTGCCACATAATTTGCCAACTAGGTGCCACTTTTTCAGAAGCCACTTGCTGCAGCCTCCCCTGACCTAGAATGGCCCACTAATATGGTGTCTACCTAGTAGGTAATAAGAGTATGAGAAATCGATTTGGTGTATATTACAATCTGCTAAGAATCTTTCCTACTATGAGATTAATCATTACACTGCCATAACGCCCCAAAAGCACTTCCACTCTGCAATAGACATACACTAGCCATATACCATTTACACTCACACGCACAGGTACCATAAACATACTCATATGGAGGCCTTCCCACTTACACTAGCCATATACTTTACTCCACTAAAACACAGATACTACTTGCCTTTCCACTCACACACTCGATGTTTTGATGCCTCAACTTTGATGCCTCCAACTTTGATGCCCTCAACTTTGATGCCTTACTCAGCATTAATGCCTCGCATTGATACCCCTCAATTTTGTTGCCTCATCTTTGATGACTCATCTTTGATGAAGTCATCTTTGTTACCACCTATATTGATGATTCATCTTTGATGACTCATCTTTTGTCTACCTCTAGATCATAAGCTGCCCACCAGGACGCAGCAAGCGCCCTCCCCGCAAAGGATGGAGCCCACGGCCGCACCCTCTAGTTGCGTCACCATGTCCCCGCCCGCCGCGTTCCGCCGCCGCGTTCCCGCCCGCCGCGTGCACGCCGCAGGCGCAATATTTCACGTATCCGCACCATTGCCCGCAGGCACAATATTTTCACCGAATGAAATAATAATATATATATATATATATATATATATATATATAACATATATATATATATATATATACTTATATATATATATATATATATATATATACTGCTATATATACTAACTATATATATACTACTATATATATATATATATATATATATATATATATATACTCATATATATATATCATTAATTTTTATTTCATACTTAAACATATTTATTAAAAACATTTTTGCGAACCTAAAACTGTAACTCATTACAGACATCTTTTATATTTTACTTAATACTTTTTAATTTATAAATTTTTAAAATTGTATGTAAGAAGAAAAAAAAATAAGAGTGTCTGATATATAAGCATTTTATTTTACCTACAACTGTACGAAATTTTATTAAAACATTAACATTACATACCTTGAAGCAGTAAATCAGTAAATCCAATAGAGGTGTTACCTAACACCTGGGGATTAGTATGCTTTGTTTTACTGCTTTACCTTTAACTCTTGTTTTACTGCTTTACTGCTTTAACTCATATGTTTTACTGCTTTAGCTCATATGTTTTACTGCTTTAACTCATATATTTATTAACATTATGTTTTTTATTTTGTTTTAATACTTTTTATTTATTTTATTATTATTTTTATTATTTTTATTATTTTATTATTTTCATTTTATTTTTATTTTTATTATTATACTTAGTGTTACTTCATGCCTATTAATTTATTATTATTTAGAACACATACACACACACACACACACACACACACACTTACACTTATACAGACATAGGCTACTTATACACACATTCACTATGACACTTACATTTACCCATAGACACTTGCATTTACACTTATACACACGCGGACACACTTACCGCCTTAACACACATTCACTATGACACTTATACACACATTCACTATGAAAATTACATTTATCATTGTTGCACACAAAAATTTACATACACACACACACACACACACACACACACTCACACAGATTTACTTTGCTCTTACACAGATTTGCTGCGTTGCCCCTCACGATATTTGCTTACACTCCACACCAGGTGCCACACTCACACAAATTACTTACACTCTACTTTTCAGTTACTTACACACCAAGTTTACTTATTTCACACACAAGAGATGTACTTACACACACAGATTTACTTACACTCACACACACAGATTTACTTACACTCCCACACACACACACACCCACACACACACTCACTTACACATATAACATTATAATTTATTAAAAACATTTTTATGTTTTAATTAAACACACACGCACATTTATATTACTCATTCAAAATATAACTAAATCCTTTTCCAAAAGTTTTTCTTAAAAACTATAATAAATCAATCCCATTATCATCTTTTTGAACAAAAATTTATTATTAACTATTTTAGTACCATTTTGTACTTCAAAATTTCAGTACTATTGGTTATTTAGTACTTTTTTACTAAACTTTATGACATTTTATTAAAAACATAAACTTTACTACCTTAAAGCAATAAATCATTAAATCTGATAAGATCAAACTTTAGCACCCCTCTACACCAAGCTATGCCACGTTTTGTTCTATTGACTTGTACTGCTTTACATCATCTTTAGCCATGTAATAAGTATAAAAATAACAAAATAAGTTCTTCTCTGCTAACATAACATGTATTTTATTAAAATCTTTCTAAGTTCTTATTTAAAAATAACAATTATTCACTTACATTTATATTACTCGTTCGATGTTAACTAAAAATATTTCAAAGTTTTTTAAATAATTCGGATTTTCTTTATTATTATTATTATTATATATGTACATTGACAATCCATCACGAGAAAACACAACAACCCGCACTCGTTACAGAAACGAAACTGACCTCTCTCTGTAAAATGTGTTGGAAATAACTACTTTTAGGTCAAATTTAGGATAATCCTTTTTTGTAGCCCGGGACGATTTAGGCTAATTCCAGGTCAAAATATATTTCAAACTGACCTTTTTCTGTAAAATGTGGTGCAATAACTACGTTAGGCCTAAATTTATGCCTAATTTAGGATAATCCTTTTTGTATCCCGGGGCGATTTAAGCCTAATTCCAGGTCAAAATATATTTCAAACTGACCTTTTTCTGTAAAATGTGGTGCAATAACTACGTTAGGCCTAAATTTAGGCCTAAATTTAGGATAAGCCTTTTTGTATCCGGGCTAATTTAAGCCTAATACCAGGTCAAAAGGTAATTCCAGTATAGACAAGAATCATTGTTATTATTATTATTTTTATAAATATATTTCAAACTGAAACATGCTGGATCGGTAAGATCCTTTAAGCAGGTAAAAAGGAAATGTTTTCCTTACTTGTGATTGGTCGGTGTAATCCTTATCTCTATATGACCTCGTATGTGATTGGTCGAGAATTATTTTATCGTCTTTTGAAAATTAACTTTGTTCTTTAAACTTGTATTTGAGCAGGTGTGTGTTTTATTATCTTTTAGACCCAAACTCATTTTAAAATCATAGTCATTTTAGCTGTTAAGCGGTGCACAAGTTATCTGATTTGTATTAAAAGTGTTTTATTTTTACTAAGTGTATATCATATTTATAATAGTTTAATCTAAAATATTACATAATTACTATATTAATTAAATACACAATGTGTGTACATGCATAATAAACTTCCCATACAAACCGTAATTTCTCTTTATGGATTTCCAGTATTGGTATCATATCATTATACTTCAAAATTACATCAATGTAAGTTCATACCTCTTCTATATCAGATGTTGTATGCCTTCGGTAACCATCGAGAATATCTCCATTGGTTTGTAATAAACACTGATATACCAGGATTTTAAATAAACTAATGCGCTTGAACACATGTTATAAGGTTCGTAAATATACCTTGATACAGTACACAAACTAATATTATACATACTGAATGGGACGGTGTCCAAAAGATATCAACCTCTAGGATGTATGCCCTACTACTTTGAAATACAACGCGCCATATTTTCGTGTTGCGCGTAATATTACGCCAACGGGTTCATGCGTCATTCCGCACCGGGTCGCGCTTAGACGCTCCCGCCGTTTTGCTTCCGTGTAGTCTACTATAAATCTAGTGAACAATTATTATCTATTCTAGTGAAATTAATAGTATTCTCAATAAAAAGTATTTATTATAATATGATATACTTAGTAAAAGCAAACACTTTTAATACAAATCGATAACTTATTGCACCGCTTAACAACTAAAAATGACCTTCTCAGATTTAAAATAGGTTGGGGTCTAAAGATATTAAAGCATACCTGCTCAAATCTAGTTTAAGAACAAGTTAATTTTCAAAGACGATAAAATAATTCTCGACCAATCACATACGAGGTCATATAGAGATCAGGATTACACCGACCAATCACAAGTAAGGAAAACAGTTCCTTCTTACCTCTTAAAGGATCTTACCGATCCAGCATGTTTCAGTTTGAAATATATTTATAAAATAATAATAATAACAATGATTCTTGTCTATACTGGAATTACCTTTGACCTGGTATTAGGCTTAAATCAGCATGGGATACAAAAGGCTTATCCTAAATTTGGGCCTAAATTTAGGCCTAACATAGTTATTGCACCACATTTTACCAGAAAAGGTCAGTTTGAAATATATTTTGACCTGATTAGGCCTAAATCGTCCCGGGCTACAAAAAGGATTATCTTCTGGGCTAAATTAGTTATTTCAACACATTTTACAGAGAGAGTTAGTTTCGTATCTGAAAGGAGTGCGGGTTGTTGTGTTTCTCGTGGTGGATTGTCAATGTACATAGATAATAATAATAATAAAAGAAAAATAAATTAATTAAAAAACTTTGAAATATTTTTAGTTAGCATCGAGTGAATAATATAAATGTAAGTGAATAATTGTTATTTTTAAAACTTAGAATGATTTTAATAAAATACATGTTATGTTAGCAGAGAAGAACTTATTTTGTTATTTTCATACTTATTACATGGCTAAAAAGTGATGTAAAAACGGTAAATCAATAGAGACAAAACGTGGCACAACTTGGTGTAGGGTTGCAGGGGCTGACCTTACTGATTTACTGATTTATTGCTTTAAGGTACGTAAAATATATGTTTTTAATAAAATTTCATAAAATTTTAGTAAAAGTTATTTTAAAACTTGATAGTTATAAAATTTATAAACAAAAAGTATTAACAGTTAATAATAAATTCTTTGTTCAAAGATAATGATTGATTTATTATAGAAGTTTTAAGAAACTTTGAAATAATTTTAGTTATATTTGAATGAGTAATATAAATGTACGTGTTTAATTAAAACATAAAAATGTTTTAATAAATTATACGTTATATGTGTAAGTGAGTGTGCGTGTGTGTGTGTGGTATGTGTGTGTGGATAACGTAAGTAAATCTGTGTGTGTGAGTTAATATAAGTAAATCTGTTGTGTAAATCCAAGGCCCGCTTACAAGTAAATCTGTGTGTGTAAGTAAATCTGTGTGTGAGTGTAAGTAAATCTGTGTGAGTGTAAGTAAATCTGGGTGTGAGTGTAAGTAAATCTGTGTGAGTGTAAGTAAATCTGCGTGTGTAAGTAAATCTGTGTGTGAGTGTAAGTAAATCTGTGTGAGTGTGTGTGTGTGTGTGTGTGTGTGTGTGTGTGTGTGTGAGTGTAAATGTAAGTGTCTATGGGTAAATGTAAAGTGTGTGTGTAAGTAAATGTGTGTATAAGTGTCATAGTGAATGTGTGTATAAGTGTAAGTGTGTCCGCGTGTGTATAAGTGTAAATGTAAGTGTCTATGGGTAAATGTAAGTGTCATAGTGAATGTGTGTATAAGTGTCATAGTGAATGTGTGTATAAGTGTAAGTGTGTGTGTGTGTGTGTGTGTGTGTGTGTGTGTATGTGTGTTCTAAATAATAACAATAGGCATGAAGTAAATAACACTAAGTATAATAATAAAAATAAAAATAAAATAATAAAAATAATAAAAATAATAATAAAAAAATAAATAAAAATAATAATAAAATAAATAAAAAGTATTAAAACAAAATAAAAAACATAATGTTAATAAATATATGAGTTAAAGCAGTAAAACATATGAGTTAAAGCAGTAAAACATATGAGTTAAAGCAGTAAAACATGAGTTAAAGCAGTAAAACAAGTTAAAGCAGTAAAAAACAGTAAAACAAGAAAGCATACTAATCTATGGTGTTAGGTCCGCACCTCCTATTTGATTTACTGGGTTGCCTGCTTTGGGTACTATAATGTTAATAAATATATATGAGTAAAAGCAGTAAAACATGAGTTAAAAACGGTAAGAGCATGGGTTAAAAACAGTAAAACAGTGAAGGTTAAAACGATAAAGCAGAGAGTTAAAGCAGTAAAGCGAGAGTTAAAGCAGTAAAGCAGGCCAAAGGCAAGCGCCCACTATGTCCAGCCAGGTAACATCCTATTGATTTGCTGATTTTACTGCTAAACAATGTTAATAAATATATGAGTTAAAGCAGTAAAAACATGAGTTAAACAGTAAACAGTAAAAACAAAAGCATACTAACCCCTTGTTGCTATGTAACACCTCTGAGTTACTGATTTACTGCTTTAAGTATATGTTAATAAATATGTGAGTAAAAGCAGTAAAACATATGAGTTAAAAACAGTAAAACATGAGTTAAACTGATGAAAACGCAGTA
>JABUQX010114240.1:25000-33351 GCA_015478945.1 Trachelipus rathkii | reverse complement strand
CGGTTCTGTCGTCTCTCCGGTTGACAATATAAACATCCTTGGCCTTAACATGAACAAAAAAATGTCTTGGAAAAACTCACTTCACAACGGTGCTAGGGCGGCCTGCAAAAACTTGGGAAAAAGTTCTGTTTAGACTGTGGGACTTTCCTCCTTTTCTCAGTTGCTCCCGCTATACAAGTTCTCACCGCCCATGTATGGAGTACTGCTCTCTTATCTGGGGGGGGGGGGGCTCTGGTTTCACCCGGGCTTTTGGACAGGGGTCGAGCGTCAACGGCAAAAAATGCTTTTATAAAACTGTTCTGTACTTTCCAGTTCACTTACCCTCTATCTTGCCAGGCGATGTTGGTGCTTTATCTCTATCTATAGCTACCGCAGCGGCAAGTGCTCGAGGAACTTATCACTCGCGTACTACCACCTTTACGACGCCTTCGTATCACAATAGGTGCTGTATCTACGCACGAGTTTTGTGTGTTGACATTGGGGGTTTTTTAAAAAAAAAAAACTCCATTATTTAGTTTGGTGTGGTGCTTCCTTCTTTCCCACCACCTCTGTTTTGTGGAATTTCTCTTCCTCTTCTGTATTTTCCTACTGAATTAATCTTCCTCACTTTAAAACCTGCGTCTGTGCTCAAATGCCGTAATTTTGCGCTAGAGGGTGAACTTTGAGAGTACTACACCCCCTCCTTGAATAGGGCTCTGTCCCGTGAGTGGTGGTGACAACGGTAAAAAAAAATCCTTGAATGGCAGATATGTGGCATATGAACTGAATCTCCTATTTCCCCCATCCAAAACATCATTTCAATTATCCCGAAATCGTACTCTGTTCGAACATTACCCTCTGATGGGATCATATGTCGCAACCAACAAATTTTGACCTTTTCAAACTGAATTTACCTTTAGACTTCTAGTACTCACACACACAAAATCTACCATAGCTCTCTACCAACAACTCGCTCATCAGAATTGCAAATCCCTCTATCCCCCTCATTCCTTTCCACAGCAACACACACACATTTCACACCACACCACTCATTTTCATCCGTTTCCTTTTATCTTTGTTTCAAGTCACAGCGAGCAAATCAAATTTGCCCTTTCTCAATATACATCCATCACTCTCTCCTCATCTCTCAACATTATTTTCCTCTACATTCATATACAGATACTGATTCATACATTTCGCCGAAAGGGATAGAAGGGCGCTTACTGCGATCACGACCTCTCCGAGGCATGCATTAGCCTTCCTGGCAAAAAATAAGTGGTAGTAGGCAGCCAAAATAACTACCACCCGTCCCTTAGTCGCCTTTACGACACGCAGGACATACGATGTGGTCAATTTTTTCTCCCTTCCCCCACACATAGGGATAGGGATGTCTGTAAGATTTTGTCTAGAAGAGGGGGGGTGTGGATATAAGTATTTGTATATGATATGTTGTCTGCAGGATAGTGGGGATATGAACGCATAACAGAAAAAAATAAAAAAATAAGGCGAACAATTAGGCACTGGAATGGTCATACATACCATTAGCAAAATGGGTATATATATATATATATATATATATATATAGATATATATATATATATATATATATATAATATATATATATATATAATATATATATATATATATATATATTATATATATATATATATATATATATATTATATATATATATAGATATATTATATTATATAAAATTATTATTATAATTATTATTTCTCATTATTGATTCATTATATATATATTATATATTATTATTATTATTACTATTATTATTTATTGTTATTATTATTATTATTGAGTTTTTAATATTATTCAAAATTCTTAATATTTGTTCAATTAACGATGATGATTAGAGCAAATTTTGCCGATGACGATGGCACGATGACGATTTAAAAAAAATATGCCGATTTTTGCCGATGACGATGAAGAAAAATTTTTAATCGTCCCATCACTAATATATATATAGATATATATATTATATATATATATATATATATAATATATATATATATATATATATAATATATTATATATATATAATATATATATATTATATATATATTATATATATATATATTATATATAAATATAATATATATATATTAATATATATATTATATATATATATATATATAAGTATAATATATATATATATTATTATAGTATATATATATATAATATATATATAAATATAAATATATATATAATATATATATATATATATATATATATAATATATATATATATATATATATATATATATATATATATATATATATATATAATATATCTATTTATATATATATATATATATATAATATATATATATATATATATTGCAGGTATTATAAAGTTATGTATGCCTGTAGCTTAACGGAAGATGTGGCATTGCTTCCTGCGAGTGATTTTACAGAAATAGGAGAGAGAGGAATTAATCTTTCTGGAGGTCAAAAACAACGTGTATCATTAGCTAGAGCTTTATATTCAAATAGGTGAGGAAATTATTGATAAATATTGCTTTCTTAGTGTTTATATACACATGTTATTGTGTTTAATTTCCTTCGTTTTCTTTTCGTTTGTTAAGTTGCCTATTTAAATGAGCTGTGCCGTTGGTAGTGAATTTCCTACCATGAGGAATTGAGAGGATCAACTTGAAGGGAGTTTTATTTACTTTTTATTTATAGTTTCTTACACCTTTATCAAAAAAAAGAAAATATATTAATAATATGAAAACAGGAAAAATATATTAATAAGTACTATTGCTAACTAAAGATATTTAAAAATTTGAAATTTATTAATGTGTGACAGAATTAGCGATTAAAAGAAATAATTTCTTCTTAATTAAAAAATAAGAGTTCTAGAAGATTTTTTGTTAGTAAAACCCTGTGGCCTTTTCACTAATAAAAATAATAAGTAAGTTAGGTCCAAATTAACTTTGTTTAATATAACACCAACCGAAATAATTCTATAAAAATAATACTTACATTATTTTTCTTTATCGACAAAAAAAATTGTTTGAAAGCACAGATTGCACACGTATACATTAATAGTATTAAATATTAGCTAGGTGAAAATTATCTTTTACACCCTTCGCTATCTTTTGATATCTCCCGTTCTTCTATCCAGAAATGGTGCCCCTAGGTAACACTCATCAACAATTCAAGTTAATTCACCTCTGGAAACACCACATCAGAACCATAAAAATGTTAAATTCTGGAATTTGAGATAAAAAAAACTGAAATAAAAATTATTACATAAACTTTAAATGTTTAATTATCACGTCTCTATTTTCAACATTAAGTTCTGCATCTCATTTCTCTGCTACTGATCTTTCTAATCCTGTTCTATTGAAAGGTTTCCCCATCTTCCTTTCTTCACTTCAGCAGCTTCATTATTTAATAACAATACATTAGAGGAAAAAATGAACCCTAAAACTAAAATCACCACACTATCACTGATTCTAATAACTACGCGTAAAAAAAAAATACTACTTACCCTATATTACTACCGCTAACCAATACCTAACATGGGCTTCTTTACTTGACCTTCTCTGCTAAATTTGGTTCGTTAACTATATTATTTACAATTTTTTTTTTCTTTTATTATCGTAGATAACAGTTTTAGGATAAACAGCGACTAATATATTCATTTTTTAATATTACAAAACATAATATATATATATATATATATATATATATATATATATATATATATATATTATATATATATATATATATATATATATATATATATATATATTATATATATAATATAATATATATATATATATAGATATATAATTAATATATAATAATATATATATATATAGGGATGTGTGTTATATATATGATATATATATATATATATATAGATATAATATATATATATATATGGATAATATAGTATATATATATATTATATTAGCTGATGTGGACGATTAATTGTCATCGTCATCGGCAAAATCGCGCATAATTATTTTCGGGTTTCAATCTTGTCATCGTTCATCGTCGCGGCGAAATTTCCGTTTATTTGCCCGATTAATTTAACAAGTATTAAGAATTTTGAAAATAATATTAAACTCAATAATATAATAATAATAATAATAAGAATAAGAATAAAATTAATAATAATTAATTAATAATAATTAAAAGTAATAATAATATAATAATATAATAATATATATATTATATATATTATATATATATATATATATAATATATATAATATAATATATATATATATAAATTATTTTTAAATTAAAAAATTTTTTTAATTTATTATTATATAGGTATATATAAATATATATATATAATAGTATATAATATTATTATATATATATATATATAGTGAGTGAGTATATATATATATATATATATATAATATATAGTATATATATATATATATTATATATATATATATATATATATATATATATATATATATATATATATAATATATATATATATAGACTATATACCCATTTTGCTTATGGTATGTATGACATTCAAGTGCCTAATGGTTCGCCTTTCTGTTATGCGTGCATATCCACACTCATCTCCAGACAAACATTCATATTACAACATACTTGGTATATCCACACCCCTCTTTCTAGACAGACATCTTACAGACATCCTATCCCTGGATAATCTATACGGGGAAGGGAGAAAAAATTTGTCCACATCGTAGGGTCCTGCGGTGTCGTTAGGATAGCTACTAAGGACCCGGTGGTAGTTAGGTGGCTGCCTACTACCACTGATCTTTTTCAGGAATGCCTAATGCATGCCTCGGCGAGAGTCGTGATTCGCCAGTAAGCCCCTTCTATCCTTCTGCGGAAATGTATGAATCGTATCTGATATGAAATGTCAGAGGATATAAGATATATGTATAATAGTTAGGCTGATGATGTATTTAGAAGAAAGGGCAAATTTGTTTGCTAAGCTGTGACTGAAAACAAAAGATGAAAGGAAACGGTAAAATGAGTGTGTGGTGTGAAATGTGTTTGTAGTGCTGTTGGAAAGTTATAAGGAAGAGGGGATAGAAGGATTGTGCCAATTCTGAGTGAATTGTGTAGAGAGCTATGTTAGATTTTAGGTGTGTGAGTAGCTAGAAGTTCTAAAGTCAAAAGTTTGAAAAGTTTGAAAAGAGGTCAAAATGTTGTGTGGTTGTGATTAGGTGGGAAAAGGCGAAAAAACAAGCTCGTTTTTTTTCCGAAAAAAGTTTTTTTTTTTTATGAAAAAAACAGCGCTGAAAAAAACAAGTAAAAATTTGTTTTTTCGTTTTTCAATTAAATTGGGCTGGTGGAATTTACATGGTTTGAACAATTATATTTATAAAATTTAGTAAGAGAGTGCGTCTTAATGTGGACATTTTTTGGTTTTCCAATTTCCTACAAAGGGTGGAAGTCCCTGAGTTTGTGTTCAAAATATTTATGGGTTTTCCATATTTTATTTTATATTCTGAATTTTGCTATATATTCATAATATTTTGTCTGTGGCTTCATTAATGTTTTCTTACTCTGTTCAGCTTTCAGTAACATTTTTATCATAATTATTTAATCAGAATTTAGAAATGCCACGTGCAAAAAGTCGCTTTGTGACTGTAAATTTTAAGGAAAAAAGTTGCAAAGCGCCCTGCATGAAAATTTAACTTGTTGGCTAGACGCTTGCCAAAACATAGTTGTAATTTGCCTCATATCTAGAACTGGAAATCTGAAAATTTGCCTAACTGAGAGAGATGATTATGCTAGGCAGCTAAGCCTTAAGAGCTCCTTTACCGCCCCTGCTCTTCACCGATCGTATCCGATCGATCGAAAGCGTGTGCTAGTTATCGACTCTGAGATATTAGACTTATCAGTCATATCAAAATTAAATTTGGCTGATCACGCTGATGAGCCCAGTGATAATGGGCTTGACAGTAGTCACAACACAGTAGTCAGTACTCAGTAGTGACTTGGGTCTGGGAGTGGGGACTAGTGATTAGTGAATCAAAAGTTGATATTCCAAAGTCAAATATTTAATTTAGTCATTCACTCATCCTCCTTCATTTACAATCTTGGTATAATTTTAATTTCAATATTTTTATTATTTCATTTGCATCCCTTAAGTCACTTTTGAGTTTTGTCATTCAGACTCATTCTATATAAATATAATATACATTAATATTTAAAAGTAAATTATAAATATGATTATATGATACAAATGTAAAATACATAGTTAAATTAGTAAGTAGAAGTCTACAAACAGCAGTCTGCAGGCTACAACCTACTGTAAATTGTAACGAAAACAATTGATAAAGAGAAAGGTAGTTCTGCTATTTTATAAATCATAATGGAATATTTGTTTAATTTCAAGTATCCTTATATTTGAAAAATGAAAATACTCAAGTGAAATATCATATAAGCCTCTTTATATTTTAAAAATACATTTAATGAAAAAAAAAACGAAAAAAACTGAAAAAAACAAAAAAAACATGTTTTTTCCTGAAAAAACACGATTTGAAAAAAACAGTTTTTTTCCCAACCCTAGTTGTGACATATGATCCATCTGAGGGTAATGTTGAAGAGAGTACGATTTTCTGATTTCAGGGATTTCTGAATGATGTTTTGGATGGGAGGTAATGGGAGATTCAGTTCATTTGCCACTTATCTGCCCATTCAAGGATTTTTTTTAACAGTTGTCAGCCACCACCCACGGGCAGAGCCTATTCAAGGAGTGGTGTAGTACTCTCAAAAGTTCACCCTCTAGCGCAAATTACGCATATGCAGCCCACAGACGCAGACTTTAAAGTGAGGAGAATTAAATTCAGTAGGGGAAATACAGAAGATGGCAAGAGAATTCCGAGCAACGAACAGGGGTGGCGAAGAAGGGAAGCACCTATAGCAAACTAGCCGGATTACCAATGTCAACACAGATACTCGCTGCGCAGAACAGCACCCTTTGCTTTCTACGAAAAGGCGTCGTTAAGGTGGTTGGTTCGCCGTGAAAATTTCCCTTCAGCACTCTTGCCACTGCGGGTACGTATAGGATAGAGATAAAGCACCCACAACATCGTCCCGCAAAGATAGAGGGTCAAGTGAACTGGGAAGTACAGAACAGTTTATATAAGCCTTTTTGCCGTTGACTCGACCCTGTCAAAAAGCCGGGTGAAAACTAGAGCCCCCCCCCCCCAGATATGAGAGCAGTAATCCATAAGGGCGGATGAGACCTTGTATAGCTGGAGCCAACTGAGAAAAGGAGGAAAATCTCACATTCTAAACAGAACTTCCAGTTCTTTGAGGCCGCCCCTAGCAACCGTTGTTGATCTGAGGTTTCCAAGACATTTTTTTTGGGGTTCAGTAAGGCCAAGAATATTTATTAGAGTCAACAGTGTACGAGTGAGAGCGGTCAAAGAGATAGGAAAGTTAGAGAGGATATTGGTGGAGGAGAGATGTGTAGGAAGTTGGTTTTTTTAAAGATTTGAAATTCACAAAGGTGGTATTGCTGATGCCATCAGCGAGAATAAAATCGGAAAGATTAAGGCGAGAGGCAATTCAAAGTAAAAGAGGGAGTAGAATTGATACGAGTTAAAGAAAGAAGGGTCGAGTCATCATCGGAGTACGAGTGGATAGAGTTAGAGGTGCAGGAGAGACATCATTAATGAAAAGTAGGATAAAGTAGGAGATAAGACAGTAACCCTGAGGAACACCCACTATTGACAGAAAAAAGAAGAAGAAACGCCCATCAAAGCGAAACAGCCGATAATGAGCGATGTGTAAGGAGACTAGATCATGAGAGTAAGCCAAGATGAGAGAGCGAAACCCGAGAGAGGAGAACTGTTTAGAGCGAGTGACGGCGTGCCATACTCGTCCAAGATGCTTTGGATATGGTCCAAGCCGCCACACGCAAGTCTCGGGCGGTAGCTGCCTAGAGCGAGAAAAACCATAATTCGGTTAGATAGGAATGTATATCGCCAGTAGAATTCGTGCAACGAGAGCCGTACTGGCGATCGGAATGGGTTTCCAAGATGAGCTAAGAAGTGAGTTGAGAAGGATTTCAAAGCATCTGTTGAAATAGAATACAAGTGAGAGTTACAGGGCGATAGTTAGAAGGATCAGAGGCGGCTTCCCTTTTTTCGGAATAGGGTTGGACATGTGAGAGCGTCCAACACTGTAGGGAAAGTGCTAGTATTGAGATATAGGGCGGAAGATAGTGAGCGAGGGCAGAAGAATATTAGCCTTTTCAGGTTGGAGAATAGCAACACAAAATGGGATCAGATCAGATGAAGGAGGGAGGAAAGGCAGCATTGACAGAAGTGTCTATGATATAAATATTTCGAGTAGTTGTGAGTATACAGATGTTAGCGGCACTTTTCCT
>JABUQX010114240.1:0-22500 GCA_015478945.1 Trachelipus rathkii | reverse complement strand
TTAGCAATTATTTCTCATAAGTTTTTTGAGTAATTCACTTAGAACCCTAAAAAAATATGTAATTTTTTTTTCCCCATAATTGTATTTTATATTTTTATTATTATTATTATTATTATTATTATTATTATTATTATTATTATTATTATTATTATTATTATTATTATTATTATTATTATTATTATTATTATCTTTTACTATTATTATTATTATTATTATTATTATTATTATTATGATTATTATTTATTATTATCATTTATTATTTTATTATTATTGATTATTATTATTATTATTATTATTATTATTATTATTTATTATTATTATTATTATTATTATTATTTATTATTATTATTATTATTATTATTATTATTTTTACTATTATTATTATATTATTATTATTATTATTATTATTATTATTATTAATATCTTTTATTATTATTATTATTATTATTATTATTATTATTATTATTATTATTATTATTATTATTATTATTATTATTATTTTATTATTATTACACCAGTATTTGCCTGACTGCAACCGTTGTTAGCGTTCCGGCGTGATTGGAAGAATAGAAGAGACTTGGGAGTTCACGATGAGTTAATGAAAACAAATGGAAGTTATTCAATGTTGTTTAATAAACATTTAGAAACTCTTGATCAAGAAAGTTTTGGAAGGTGAATTTGCAGTCTTCTTTTATTTAAGCATTGTTGTTGTTATTAATATTATTATTATTATTATGTTATTATTATTTATTAGTATAGTAGTAGTAGTAGTAGTAGTAGTAAAAGTAAAGTGACGCCGCTTTTCCTAGTATTTAATGACGGCACTTATACATTTTCATTATATATTAATATATATAGAGACAAAATGTAGTTAATATATTTTTCATATAAATATATATCTATATATATATATATTATATAATAATTATATATATATATATATTGTATATATATTTATAAATATATGTACATTCCTAAATTTGATTTGCCTTTTTCTCTTTCATCACATTCCTCTTTTGCCCCAAGATTGGGGTAAGGTGCTGTACAAGCATCGGAAAAAGAAAAGCAGTAGGAGACATGACGCAAGTCAAAAAAGAAAGCCCAGCCTTACCGCCCCCTCCTGTACCATTAATTAGTGAAGAGCTCTCGTCACAGACAGAAAAATCCACCTAGAGCATTCATGGGGACCGCACGGAACCCTCACTATGGTTAAATCGTCAATGTAAAGCGGTTCATCCCTGGCCCAGGGGGCCACAACCATGCCCCCATACAAAACCCCGCAATTTTCTCCTATCATGCACCTTTATTCTCGCCTCTGCCAAACTCACATTTCTCTCCTTCAGACATTCGTTCACCGACTCAATCCACTTTCTCTTCGGTCTCCCAGCCGGTCGGTTCCCAACACACTCGCCACTATACATCCGCTTAACCAACCGACTATCATTCATCCTTTCCACATGACCAAACCATCTCAACATACTTTCATTTATTCTCTCATTTACCCCTTTCTTCACACCACTCTCTAATACGTTCATTCCTCTCTTTATCAATTCTTCTCACACCTAGCACACCCCTAAGATTGTCCATCTGAACACATTGAATCTTTAGATCTTATACATTCTTATTCCAGAACCATAGTCTCACTACCATACAATAACACAGGTAACAACACATACCCTCATGTAAGACCCTAGCACACTCAAGACTTAGTCCCTTTACATTCACCAACGATTTAATTGCACCAGCCACCTTCCTGCCATTCACAACTTTCCTACTACACTCTGCATCGTCCGTTCCCTTCTCATCCAACATATACCCTAAATATTTAAACTCAGACACTTGTTCTAGCTGCTCACCATCTAACATAACTTCACACTGAGGAGTGTCCTCACTCACAACCATAACCTTACTCTTATCCACGTTTACTTTCAAGCCCCTCCTTTTACACACCCTGCCAAATCTCTCTACCAAAATCCTCTCAAAACTCTCTTCAGATCGCCACACAAGAACCAAATCATCCGCATATAATAGGGTAGGGCGACCCTCCACCTCAACTCCCATCTCCACCATTCTAAACACCATTTCTTGCCATCCCCACCTCAAAAATTCTTTCATAAACCCCATCCATATACAAATGAATAACCAACGAGACATAACACAACCCTGTCTTACTCCGCTATTAACCCTAAACCAATCACCATTGACACCATTTATTCTTACACACGCTTCACTATCGTCATACATACTTTTGATTCCATTCAGAAGCCTGCCACCAACACCATATATCACTAACACCTGCCATAAAGCTTCCCTATTAACTCTATCATACGCCTGTTGCAAATCCATAAAACCTAAATATAATTTATTCTTCTTCTTCCTCATTTTCTCAAATCATTTTGTTTCAATGTAAAGAGTTGATCCACACATCCTCCTACCACTCCTTAAACGCACCTTGTTCTTCACCAATCAGTCCCTCAGTCACTCGACGCACTCTTTCGACCAAAATACCAGCATATACCTTCCCTACAACACTCAATAAACTTATTCCCCTATAATTTCTACAGTTCCCCTTTTCTCCCTTACCCTTATACAAGGGTACTATTACCGCTCTCCTCCAATCCCTTGGAACTATACCCTCCATAAACGCTTTATTACACAACTTCCAAATCCAATCAATCACCATCTCGCCTCCGCTCTTGATCATTTCACTTGTAATTTCATCTCATAACTGCCAAACTTACCATTCTTCAACTTTCTACCCTAACCCATTACCCCTCCTGACTTAATAACCCTCATCCAAAATACCTGATTCCTTCTTTGCACCATCCAAACCGCACACATTCACTAAACACCTCATTCATTACTGTTGAATATTGTGCAGATTTTCGAAGTGTTCTTTCCCACACTCCCCTCACATCCATTTCATCAGTTACAAAGCACCATCCCTATTCATTATTCTAAGCAGATTCCCCTATTCTCATTCTTAACTTTCGCGCTTTCCTTCCAGAAGAGCTTTCCATTCCCTTGTCCCATTCAACCTCCTTCCAAACTGTTCATTTTACCTCTTGTTTTCTCCTACGTTATACACCTTTTAGTATTTCTATTATTTTCCTCCTTATATAATTCAAGCATCTTTCTTTTGAATCTTCATCATTTGCTTTTAGTACATTCAACCACGCTTCTTTTTACCTTTAACCGCTTTCATCACCTCTTCATTCCACCATTCGCTGTTAACATTCTTACTTCCTACTTTAGCACATCCACACACTTCCTTTGCACTCCTAACAATTGCTTCCTTCATTTGCCCCCAGATTTGTTCAGTATCAACTTGTTCACATTCAACCTTTTTACTAGCGAGCGCTCTTACATACTTATCCTTATTGTCTTTGTTCACCTAACTTCTCACTCTTAATTTTACCTACTTCCTTTCGTATCACCTTCCTCTCCGTCCAAGCCCCCCACTAACTTAACTTTACATAAACAACATAATGATCCGATAATCCCATTCCTAAACCCCTAACTGATTTAACATCCAACACATACTTCAACATCTCCTTCTTCACCAACACAAAATCAATCATACTTTTCACTTCGATACCATCTCTACCTACACCAACTCTAGTATACTTATGGATACTCTTGTGTTTAAAGAAAGTATTACTTACACACATACTCTCTCTTCACAGAAATCAATCACCTTCCTACCATTCTCATTTTCTCCCGCCACCCAAAACCACCTGTTATACCATCCTTTTTTGATCACCTATCCAACCATTCAGGTCCCCCAACACTATCAATCTGAAGCTCCTACTCACCCCATTCCAAAACATCATTCAGATTATCCCAAAAAATCGTACTCTCTTCAACGTTTCCCTCAGATGGACCATACGTCACAACCACACATACCTTGACCTTTTCAAACTTAAATTTAACCATTAGCATTCTAGTACTCACACACACAAAGTCTACCATGGCTCTATACCACAAGTCACTCATCAAAATTGCAACTCCTTCTCTCCCTCTCTCATTCTCTTCCACACCAGCACGCACACATTCACATCACACCACTTAATTTCACCTTTTCCTTTCATCTTTGTTTCAGTCACAGCGAGCAAATCAAATTTGCCCTTTCTAAATACATCCATCACCTCTCTCCTCTTTCTCCTCAACATTTATTCATCTGACATTCCATGTACCCATACGATTCATACAAATTTCGCCGAAAGTGTAGAAGGTCGTTTACGGCGATCACGAACTTCTCCGAGGCCTGGCCATTAGCATTCCTGGCCAAGAATTAGATGGAGTAAGGCAGCCAACCCAACTTACCACCGCCCCTTAGTCGACTTCTACGACACGCAAGAGACATACGATGTGGAAATTCTTTCTCCCCCGCACACAGGCTATGGAGTTAGTAGGGAGTGCTCTTAAGGCGTATCTAGAAGTGGGCGTGTGTACTTTAATCATGTGTATATAATATGTGGATAAATGGTGTATGTTGATAATAGGTTGCCTGGAGGATGAGTGTGTGAAGAATATTTGAACGCAAAAGAAGAAAGGCCACCATAAAAAATGGGAGGTAATTTCATCGCTGGAGTATACGTGTATTCTCCCTCTTATATATAGTATATATATATATATATATTATATATATATATATATTATATAATATATATATATATATATATATAATATTATATATATATATATATTATATATATATTATATATATATATATATTATTATATATATATATATATATTATAATATATAATATATATATAATATATATATATAATATGCGTGACTAACAGGGTTGAACAGTATCTTAGCTTTAGTCATCAGTTTCAGCCTTGCTTGGCATAAGTAAGATGACTATTAATTTACAATCCTTTTGTCCACAAAGCTTTACCACAGGAGTTTAAAAACCTATTCTTGAAATTTATTGCATATGACTTCTGCTAATTAAAAAATTAAATATATATTTTTTTCTTTTCAGGCGAAGCATGATTCCAAAAAACAAAAGCTCGTATTTTAATACCAGCGATTCCACCTTGAGGACGATATGTTAATTTCCCATGGAAAGAAGAATTGAGAATAAATTATTGCCAAAACATAATAGTCAAAAATTTAATTGAGTTATGATAGTTTCTTTTAATTTTCACCTACTTGCTGTTAACAGGTTTATGTATGGGGCCCACTGGAATTTATTTGGGTAATTCTTTATGCCTTTGAAAATTATTTCTGTTGTGAAGGTTTAGGGAATTTATTTTTTTAAAAATGAAAATAATTAAATAAATTAATAATCAGAGATATAAGGTAATGTAATAATAAAGTTATCACGGTGTGGAGAGATTTATTATTATTATTATTATTATTATTATTATTAATTATTGATTATTATTATTATTATATTATTATTATGATTATTATTATTATATTGAAAATGTTTTTTCAGTTTAAAAAGTGACAATAGCCAGAGTTTATAATAGTGCGGGCAAATGATTCTTTATTATTATATTATTACTATTATTATTATTATTATTATTATTATTGATTATTATTATTATTATTATGCGGATGATTTGGTTTTGTATGGCGAATCCGAAGAGTTTGAGAGGATTGGTAAAAGGGTCTGGAAGGGTGCGTAAAAGGAGGGGTTTGAAAGTAAATGTAAATAAGTGGCAAGGTTATGGTAGTAAGTGAGGAGGGTCCGCAGTGTTGAGTTCATGAGATAGTGAGGCAACTGGAACAAGGTATCTGCAGTTTAATTATTTAGGATATATGTTGGAATGAAAAGGGAACTGATGATGCAAGAATGTAGTAGGAAAGTTGTGAATGGTAGGAAGGTTCAGTTAAATCCTTGGTGGATGTAAAGGGACCAAGTCTGGAGTGCGCTAGGATTTTGCATAAGGGTATGTTGTTACCTGTGTTAATGTATAGTTGTGAAACTATTGTCTGGAATAAGAGGGTATAGATCTAAGATACAATGTGTTCAGATGGACAATCTTAGGGGCCTGTTAGGTGTGAGAATAATTGATAAAATGAGAATGAACGCGTTAGGGAGTTGACTGTGTGTGAAGAAAAGGCGTAAATGAGAGAATAAACGAGAGTACATTGAGATGGTTTGTTCATATGGAAAAGATGGATGATAGTGGGTTGGTTAAGCGGATGTATAGTGGTGAGTGTGCTGGGAATCGACTGGCTGGGAGACCGAAAAACAATGGATTGAGTCAGTAAAGGAATGCCTAAAGGAGAGGAGTTTGAGTTTTGTAGAGTGATAAGAAAGGTGCATAACAGGAGTGAATGTCGGGATTTTGTAAGGAGTATGGTTGTGGGCTTTGCCCAGGGGATGAACCCCACATTGAACGAGAACCACCAGTTGAGGGGTCCATCGCCAGTCTCTTGAAACCCTAAGGGATTTTTTTGACCGCTATGAGTTCTTCACTTTAAAGGGTATAAAGGGGAGCTTTCTTTTCGACTTGCGTCATGTTCTTCTACTACTCTTTTGTTCCGGTGTTTGCTGCGCCTCACCCCAATCATTGGATAGGAGATAGATGAAGATAAAAAAGAGATTTTTATTATTATTATTATATTATTATTATTATTATTATTATTATTATTATTATTATTATTATTTTTATTTTTATTATTTATATATAGAGAGAGTTTATTTAAGGATGTTCTTATCAATAGATACTTTTGCATTTTGCAATACCTTATTAATATAAATTATATGATAGGGGGAGGGACGCTGACTTCGAAGAAAAGAGTGAGCGTGAGCGTGACATCCCTCTTGCATTGTATCAAGAATATAGGACAGTTTTGCGGAGAGCGTATTCGTGAACATATTGTCGTCAATCACGTTCCTGTAAGCGCCTGCGTCTGCGGATTTGCGATCTTGGTGGCTTTCAGTTTGGGCTTCAGCTGAAGTGGGGTGAGTATGTTTCAGAAGTTGGTGTTTTAATGTTTTCTTCTTCTTCTTTACGAATAATAATAATAATAATTGAAATCTTGAAGTAGTATGATGCGTAGTTACGATCTACTGACCTTATAGGATATCTCTTATTCTTGTTGACATGTAGGTCCTTTCGTTTCAAAGAAGTTCCTACCCACTAGTCTGCTCTAAAGGCCTTTAGGTGGGTAAATCTGGTTGTGTTGTCCTCTTTTATATTGGTCTTTGATATTTCCTTGTATTTGTATTCAAGTTTTATAATCATGTAAATATTCTCTTATTAGATATTCAATATAGATTTTTGTTAATAAATATTCAAAGGGCTTGCGTGTTATTCTTTATATTCTTTAAATATACATCTGTAAGGGAGAGAAAAGAGACAGGTGTCAGTATCAAATCATAACAAGTGTGCAATAAGTGTTCTTCAGCTACTCTTAAATATTAATTAATATCTTATCTTATTAGATGAAGAATATCCTGACTTCTGACAATACTCCTTCTTTCTTCTTCCTTCTTTATCTTTGTATTACTGCAGCCAATATCATCTAAAAATAATCAGTCTACACCTTTCTCTTTTTCCCCCAATCCTCTCTGTCAATTTACATTTCTGACATAATGTACTTTTGAATGATATTCTTTTTTACTCCTTCGCGTGTAAAAACATCCGCAATCTGTTCTGATCTTGGTATCCAATTTATATTTTGAATTTCCTGTTTTTCCATCATTTGTTTTAATCTAGCAATATCTATTCTCAGTACTTTATTACTGGTTGACGTATTTGCTTTCACTATTCTTTCTAATGTACGACTATCAGTGTAAGCCTCTATGACTATCTCGTCATCGATCATTTCTTGCCACATAGTTTTTATAAATATAGCTTCTTCTACACCTTCTGTGAGTGCTTGCGTTTCTGCTTCGATAGTGGATCGTGCGACCCTTGGTGCTATTTTTGATTTCCAAAATATTGGACATTTGTTCCCTTTTCCATCTGTTATTGCCACTATGTATCCGATTTGAGATTTTCCTTCAGCTCTATTTCCCAGCGATGCATCTGAGTATACTTCTATCTTTAATTTCCTTCCCCGTAATTTCATCATTTTCACTTGAGTATTTTGGCTTTTTAATCTCTTTACACATCTTACAATTTTTCTCATATCATGAGCTGTGATGTTCCCATTGTTCCCTTTACTGTTGATACTCACGTCGAAAGCTACATCGGGTCTGGTATGCTGGGTTATCCAGTTCAATTGGCCTATCACCGATCTATACTCAGTTTTTTCTTTTTCGTTTAATACTCTTTCTTCTAAGTATTTCTCCTCTTCAGGTATTTTTATCTTCTCAATATATTTTGTTTGGTCTAAAATAATATCTTCATGCGATTGCTTGACATTCACTCCAATATACTTGAATTCACTTTGATCTTCACTCCCTATTTTTAATTTTTCTTTAAATCTTCTCAAGATTTTACTTATAAATACGTCATTCCCTCCAAAGAAAAAGTCATCAACATGAGCACACATGATGCCTATCAGTTCGTCGTTCTCTTTCCAATAAAACAGTGCCGGATCATATAAACTTTTAATCCCTTTTAGATCACTGAGGATACTCACCACACTCTCATACCATACTTTAGCTGCATCTCTGAGACCATATACCGCCTTCTTCAATTTCCATACTTTCTCTGTTCGAGCCTCTCTTGGAGGCTTTATATACACTTTCCTATCTATTGATTTCCCTTGCAGATACGCAGTTTTCACATCTATAGATTGAATTTTCCAGTTCTTTTTGTTTATGATGGCTGTACATAATTTAAGAGTTTCGTTAGAACAAGTTGGAGCATCCACCGTTATATCTTTATCTTCTTCCTCAAATCCTCTTGCCACTAATCTGGCTTTACATTTTCTTTCATTTTTTACGATCTTTTCTGTCACTATCCATTTTGTGCTAATTAGTTTTTGACCAACAAATTTTACTTCTTCATAAACCTCATTGGTCCTCCAGTTTTCCATTTCTTTGACTTTCGCTTCTAACACTTCCTCATCTTCAAATCCTATATAGACCTCGTGATTGTCTTCTATTTTGTCAATTGTATCATAATCTTTTAAATCTATCCAGGTGACATCTCCAGTGGAGTTGTCTTTTACATTGTAACAGTCACTCCATTTTTGGCTTGTAGCTTTTCCTGCTCTCCCCAATATAGTCACTTCTCGTAATTTCCCTTGTGTGTCCTTTAGAATATATCTTTTATTCTTCTCTATTCTGGACTTTGTTTCTTTTCCTTGCTTATTCTCTTCTCGTTGATCTTCACCAGACACTCCTGGTTCATTCTCCACTTCTGTACCTTTTGCTTCTGTTCTCTCTCCATATTCTTCTTCTCTTTCCTCCCATTCATTTGTTTCTTCATTTTCCAATATATCCTGTTCTTCTTGGCCGTCTTCAGTAATCTCTTCTTCTTCAACCATTTCTTCTATTACTTCATCGTCTGAGTCGTAACCCTCTTCAATTTCTGAACTGTCTGGATCTTGTTCTATTGTTCTTTGATCAGTCTCTTCTCCTCCCTCGTCCTTTGTTTTTGTTGTTTCCTCTTTCTTTTTCGCTATCCTGGTGATGTGCACTCTAGCTATCTCTCTAAGTGTACTTCCATGTTTCACAACTACTGTTTTACCAATTCTTCCCACAACTGTTGCAGGTCCTCTCCATCTATTGTCTTTTTCTCTCTTGTAATATACTTCCTCCCCACTTTGTACTTCTTCGATTTTATGTTCTCTTATCTGATGATTCAAAGCTCTTTTTAATTTATCGGATGATTCTATCTGTATATATGCCTGTCTTGCCTTTGCTATTCCTTCCAAAGTATTTCTCATCATTTCGTTGTCATTGTCATAATTGGTAGAAGTAGGTATAATCTCTCCATCATAGTCCATACTGGGCATCGCTGAGTTTCTTCCGAACACAAGTTGATGTGGGGAGAACCCATTCTGCATTTTCAAACAATTTCTAGCATTAAGTGTCCAATACAAAGCTGTCTCTTTATCATGTACTTTGTCTTCTTTTAATTTTCTTAAACAATTTTTAATGATCCCTACCGAATTCTCACAAATCCCATTGCTCCACGGGCTTTCTCCCGCCGTGCTCAACTGTTCTATGCCAAAACCCTCTGTGAGGTATTTTACTTCTTCATTGTGAAATTCCAATCCACAATCGGAAAGAATTCTTCTAGGTGGTCCGAATACCCTAATCCATGTCTGCAAGATCTTCTTGACTATTGTAACAGGTGTCTTGTCTCTTATCCATTCTGCCTGGGTATATTTTGTAGCTAGGTCAACAATAACTAAAAACTTGTTGTTTTCTATCTCCCCGATATCCATAGCTATAGTATCATTAAACACCTTACTTAAAGGAAAACCTACCACTGGAGTTGGTTTGTTCCTTTTATATTTCAGGCAGATACTACAAGTCTCACAATAATTCTTCAGAACCTCCAAAAATCTCCTTATTTGTTGCTTTTCATGTTCTTTCTCCAATCCACAGAGTATCAATTCTTGTAGTTTCTCATATTTTGCATGACCAAATTGTAGGTGCAATTTGTAACTTATTTTCTTCCAATTGGGTTCGTCTGTTATCCATTTGCATCCCAACCACACTTTCTTCGCTATATTCAGTTGTTCCATCAGTTGAACTCTGACGTGTCCACTCTCATCTAATCTACATTTAACCTGATGGTTTTGCACTTTGCCCAGTTCTAACCATGGCTCTTCGTTTTTCCAAATAAATCCAGCCTTTAACTTCTGCAGTGTCTCCATTCCGATGAGCCATGGAACGTTATCTTCTACAATTGCTGTTGTTAGGATAATTTTTCTTCCATTCCACCAGGTTGGTATTTTTAGAATTTTTAACACCTTATACTTTGTATCTCCGAATGTAAAAGAACCTGATCCCTCTTCTTGATTATTTCTTATTCTCAATAATTCGTTCTCGGATATTCTTCCGAGAACGAATGGAAGTCACTTCTCTCCTAGGATTGTCCTAGGACATCCTGTATCAATAATGCCTTCAATTTTCCCAAAGAATGAGTCTCCATGTGTTATTTCTTCTGGAAAATTGGTTGACCACGCACAAGCAACATTTTCTTCCTTTCTTTGCTCTCCTCCTCTTCTTTGGTTTATCCAGTTCTTCGGACAATCTTTGGCCACATGTTCCTTATCTTTGCATATCCAGCAACTTGTAACCTTCTCTTTACACTCTCTTGCCATATGATAAATCGACCCACAATGAAAGCATCTCATGATTTTGCCAAATCTGTTTTTCTTATTGATTTTCTCACCCTTGGTTTTTTCTTCATTTTCATACCATCCAGTTTGGGTTTGTTCTTCATTTTCATACCATCCAGTTTGGTGTGTTCCTTCTTTTGTTTCCTTCTCTGTTATGCGCAGTGTTTCTCTCTTTGTATTTTTATAACCTTGATTTCCATCCACGCAAGCCCCAATGACAATTTGTCTTTCTGTATCGGATAAATCTGCTCTAGATAGAGCAAACCAACCTTTGATCAGGTCTTGATTACCCATTTTTTCAATTTTTGCTATTTCGCGCTGGGCCCTCTCAAATCTCTCGAAATAATCTCTTAACGTTCTCATTTCTTTTTCTCACGGATTATGTAGTACCCA
Source organism: Trachelipus rathkii (assembly GCA_015478945.1). NCBI lineage: Eukaryota > Metazoa > Arthropoda > Malacostraca > Isopoda > Trachelipodidae > Trachelipus > Trachelipus rathkii. Next base: position 10,884 of record JABUQX010114240.1, on the reverse strand, counting down.
TTACCTTTTTATTTGTCTCTACCCGAATTGCTCTTGTGTATTAGGCCAATCGAGTTTATGTTTCACTATTTTCTTGTATTGGCACTGTCGCTTTCAGTGTTTCCAAAGGCAGAGCATCCACACATTCCATGCCTTCATCTTGTTAGACTTGATCTCTTCACAATTAATCTCGGCGGTACGTAGGTTACTAGTCATAAAATAACCTTGATTCCAACAAATCCCATTATTTATACGATACTTGCGCCATCTGATTCTTCAAAATATTCCTCTGTTTTCCCGAAAATTCAACGGTTGTTATCCTTAGTTCTTGGAGTTTTCTTTTCCTCTGTCATTTCTGCTGATTTATTAGTGTTTCTTGCTACGTGTTGTTGTTTTCTTCTTCTGTTATTATCTGACGTTTCTTTTCTAGCTCTTAGCGGAAGTTAGGACGGCGATCGTTGGTTGGTCCGTCGTCGGACATATATCTTCAAGGTAAACGTATAATTACAATGTTAAAGGCTCTGCTACCACTGAAATTTGAGGTAGTATGATGCGTAGTTACGATCTACTGACCTTATAATAGGGATATCTCTTGTTCTGTTGACATGCTAGGGGTCCTTTTTCGTTTCAAAGAAGTTCCCACCCACTAGTCTGCTCTAAAGGCCTTTAGTTGGGTAAATCTGGTTGTGTTGTCCTCTTTTGTATAGGTCTTTGATATTTCCTTGTATTTGTATTCAAGTTTTATAATCATGTAAATATTCTCTTATTAGATATTCAATATAGATTTTTGTTAATAAATATTCAAAGGGCTTGCGTGTTATTCTTTATATTCTTTAAATATACATCTGTAAGGGAGAGAAAAGAGACAGGTGTCAGTATCAAATCATAACAAGTGTGCAATAAGTGTTCTTCAGCTACTCTTAAACACTAATTCATATCTTATCTTATTAGATGAAGAATATCCTGACTTCTGACAATACTCCTTCTTTCTTTCTTCTTCCTTCTTTATCTTTGTATTACTGCAGCCAATATCATCTAAAAATAATCAATATATATATATATATATATATATATATATATAAATATATAGTGATAATATATATATATATATATATATATATATATATTATATATATATATATATATATATATATATATATATATATATATATTGTATAGAAAATCGGTTCATCAATAATATAATCGTACAGATATATTGATTATCGAAAAAATATTAATGTGATCGATATATAAAAAATCTGAAAAAAATATCGATTGTGATATCCCTATAAAATGAGAAATTTAGCCTTTTAAAATTTTCGTAGGCTTTTTTTTTATATTTTTATTGAAAATATAAAATTAAAATGTACATCAATTTGTAAAAAAAAACTTCAAAGAATTTTCTAATACCATTTGTGTAAATTAAATGTTTATAGTTTTAATACACTATTTACATGAACTTTAGTGTAAACTGCACCACAATTACCATAAAAAAATATATACAAGAAGTAGGCCTACTCTGAGTAAAATTTAAGAATTTGGGACCAAATATAACTGGCCTGTAGTATATAAGAATACACTTGGCCTCTAAGACTGGGTGTTTGTATAAGACTACTGTTTAAAGAGTAAACACTTACCAGGTACATGTTCCCTCGGATAATGTCCGCAAAATAAACACTGCATTTGCAGTTTGTTTTCTGGATTCCTTATATATAATCTTCATAGGAATTTTCATCACTGCACACTTTAATTGTGCAAAACAAAAAATTTCAGTTCCCTTTAGGTCTTTCATTCTGTACGGTATATGCTTAATTTCACTAAACCTAAACCAATAATACATTAAGATTCCAGTGAATTTCTAATTTATTATATCAGAATATCAGATATTTTATATTTAATACTGTATTGACAACGTGATTATGTTAGCCTAAGGTGGATAATCTGTCTTTGTATAGGCATACTATTGATACTTTAAATAATTTTTCAGTATCTTAATTATAATTAAGATACTGAAAACCTATTATTAAAACAAAGTGTTACTAGTAGGCCTATGCATGGCTAGATTAGCCACCCATAGTGAAAAAAAAACAACTGTGAGCCACCTTAGGCTAATAAACAATCACGTTGCCATTGTTTAGGTCTTCGAAACAAAATATTTGATATTCTTATATAATAAATTAGAAATTCACTGGAATCTTAACCAAATGTATCTATATTTAGGTAATTCAAATTATGTTTTCACTTATAAAAAGAACTATTTTACACAACAAAATATTACGACTTCTCGTCATGTAAGTTGATGATAAACTGAACTGGTCAGTATTAATTTCTATGTGGTCAGTTTGTCGGGTAAAAAATGTTCGATCAGCGACTGTTTGGCGGGACAATCTACCAAACTTTTAAAACTAGAATAAGAATAAATAAAAATGTAGGACAGAAATGAAATATATAATTATGCTTTGGCAATATTAAGAAAAATATAGTGATATTACTGATGTCCGCATCAGATTATGTGGAATATTCACAAAAACGTAAAAGATTTGTATTGTCAATATATATTCTGAGATCCGAATCGACAGATTTCAAAACATTACATCCGAGAAATTATATATTAAGCAAATTTAAAAATTATTAGAATATTTATTACCCGTCAAAGCAAGCTTTTGTAATATAAGGAAAAAAAATTAAGTTCATTTTAACGCATCACAACGCGTATCACAATCAAATTGTAACGCGTTCATATGATGTTTCCTTCTAAACGTGTTAAATAACGCGTTGAAAATGAAGATAGCACCTAAATACTCTTAATAACGCATTTATAACGCAAGACGTCATAAAAAACTTTTTAGAGTGTAGCGAGTGAGATTATGTGTTCTGTTGTGTTATGCGAATTCGTTATTTTATTTATTATATTTTTTACTACATTGTTAGAAATAATGTATTTATAAATTTTAAAAGCAAGGTATCGTTTTTAATAAAGCTAAATAGGCCTCAAGATTTCATATTTATAACAATTACCAATTTTGACGAAATCAGAGGATTTTCCTGAATATATTAAGCCTAATGTTTAAAGCTTCAAAAAAAAGAAAGAAAGAAAGAAAAAAAAGTGTTTCCGGGCCTTTCAAGAGGAATGTTATTTAGTGACAAAATGATCAGGTGAAATCCGCTTGAAAGTGCTTCAGATGTCGATATTGAGGCAAAATTTTTCTAAATTTTCAATTCCGGTTGTAAATTCTCAAATCCGTTTGAATAGCACGGACGTCTAGCGGATTTTTTTTACAGTATTTTATATACAATAGTATTATATATATATATATATATAATTATATATATAGATATATATATATATATATATATATATATATATATAATATATATATATATATATCTATTTAAATATTTATTTTTATATATATATATATTTTTATATATATATATATATATATATATATATATATATATATTCTTCTTCTCACCAGACTCCTGTAAGCGTGAACGCTTGTCAGCTGTTCTGGAGGAAACCCTTCCACCGCGTTCGGTCCTCATAGATTCCTGACTCTTCCACCTCCTCCATCCCACGTTCTCTTCTTTCAATGGCCATCCTCACGTTATCACTACATCTGGTTTCTTGGTTGTCCTACACTGCGTCTTTCCATCGTTACCTCATCTGTAGTACTTATTTCGGGTATCTATCCTCATTATTCCTCATCATATGTCCGTACCATCGCAGCTGTCCCTTTTCAATTAAACTCAGTATACTCTCCACCCCCAGCTCCTCTCTTATGTCATCATTTCTCATTCTATCCCTCCTCGTATCTCCTTTTATGGATCTCAACACCCTCATTTCACACGCTTGTATCCTACTCTTAGTTTTTGTGGTTAAAGCCCACGCTTCGTAACCATACGTTAGTATAGGTCGTAGTATACACACGTATATTATTATTTTCATCTTTCGAGGGACATTTCTGTCTCGTAGTAACGGATATAGCAATCTTAATGTATTATTAAACTTTTCAATTCTACTATTCAATTCTATGTTAATAACAATTCCCGTCCCTAAACAAACTCCATGGTATTTAAACTGATCAACCTGCTTCCATTCTTGATCCCTCACTTTAATATTCATTTCCTCCTCCTCTTTACCTATCAGCATCACCTCAATCTTCTCCTCATTTATCCTCATTCCTCTCTCCCTCAACTCCTCTTTCCACGCTACAATAAATCTCTGCAGAGCCTCCCTTGATTCCGCCACCAACGCAAGGTCATCTGCGTATCCAAAGACAGTTCCCTCCACTCGTCTTTGGACCATTTTTCCACAATAATCCATGAACAGTATAAACAAAATCGGAGAGAGAACACTACCCTGTTTCACCCCCGTATCAACCTCAAACCAATCTCCCTCGTTCATCTGGGTCTTCACTTTGCATAAACTATTCGTATAAGTGCTGTTTACTGCTCTTCTCAGTTTTTCCGGTATTCCATACTCTCTCGTTCTAAGTATATTCCACAGGATCCCTCTCGGTATACGATCAAAAGCCTTCACCAGGTCTACAAATGCCAAATGCATCTTTCTGTTAAATTCCCAACCCTTTTCACATACCATCTTTAAAGCGAATATCAAATCGGAGTGTTCTATGGGGTCTAAAAACCCTGTTTACCTATCGTGGTCCCTTTTATCTTTCTACCCCTCTCTCTCAGATCCTTTTCTAATATTCGTTTCAGATCCTGCGATATGTGGTGTCAAAGCAATTCCTCTGTTAAGTCTACAGTCTCCTTATCTCCTTTTTTAAATATTGGCATATTACTGATCTGTCCCATTTTTTAGGTGTGTTCCTTCTCTCGCCAGGCCACTTATTCATTAATTCTTTCATCCATACACTTCCTTTTCCTCCCACATTCTTCAAGATTTCTGCCGGTATCATATCTTCACCAGGTGCTTTCCCGTTTTTCATCTTCCTCAAGGCTTATGTCATTTCTTCGTCCGTGATCTGCCACTCGTCTTCCACCACCTCCCCATGGTTTTCCACTTCATGCACATTCTCCTCCTCCACATCGTTTGGTATAATCAGCAAATCAACAAAATAATTCTTCCATCTTTCCCCATCTCTTTCGGGTCCGTTAACAACTAGGGACCGACCGGGGCGGGAATTTTGCCGGGGCCGGGGCCGGGCCGGGGCCGGGCCGGGGCTGCTTCTAATTTAGCCGGGGCCGGGGCCGGGGCCGTGGTTAGCTAAAATTAGAAATATAAGTCAAAAACACTGAAAGTCTTAAAACGTAGGATGAAAATTAAATATAATTTCAATTAATTAATAATTTTAATTATAAAAAAGGAATACATTTGATTAATTCAATTAAATAAATATTTTCGAAAGAAATTTTTAGAAAATAATTGATTTTCTAGAAGAATAAGTTGTATTATTATATATATTATATTATATATATATATATTATAATATATATATATATATATATATATATATATATATATATATAATATTTATATATACAGTGGCGTATTCAAGGGGGGGGCCAGGGGGGCCATGGCCACCCCCCGAAATTTTTCTAGACACTAAAAATTTTAAGATCATATCTGTTAATAACATAAAGTGCAGAGCGTTAAATTAATTTTATATAACTCGTCGCTGTCAGAAACAAATCTCGTAAGTCTTTAGTTAAAACTAAAACTTGAAGCCATCCAGAGAAAATGCAACATTAGAATTTCAACAGATTTTTGAAGAATGTGTAAGCGTATCAGAAATGGGTATTGAAATTGCTGTACCAAGAATTAACGAGTTCCAAAATTACAGACACAACATTCCTACTTCTGACCCACAAACTTATTATTGTACATCCATTTTATACCATTTTTGGATTGATTTAATGTCAGCTTATTAGAGAGGTGTGTTAAATCATAAAGAAATTATTTCTTTCCTTGCAATTTGTCATGCCGAACAGGTGTTGTAATGTGCCAGATGAGAAAATAAAAGATTGTGTAACATTTTACAAGGAAGACCTCAAAATCCTAATAGAAAAGATCTAGCAAAAGCAGAATGGGATTTATGGAAGTTGAAATGACATCACAGCACAAGATCGTCCAAAAACAGCAATAGACGGACTAGTTTCTTGTTCGCAGTCACAATTTTCAAATATTTGCATCTTGTTGCAAATACTGGCAATTTTACTCGTGTCTACTCCTTCAGTAGAAAGAAGCTTTTCAACAATAAAGACTTCTGAAAAGCTACTTGAGAAATACTATTGGAGATGAAAGACTTACTGGACTTGCCCTCCTCTACATACATCGAAATATTGACATAAAACTGAAAATGTTATATCGGATTTTGCTCACTCTCATGCCCGGCGATTAAAGTTAACAATTTAGGTAAGATTTATATAAATTACTCCCATTTTTCTTAGAAATTTAATAATTGATCCTTCACTTTATATATATATATATATATATATATATATATATATATATATATATATATATATATATTATATATATTATATATATATATATATATATATTATATATATATATATATATATTATATATATATATTAGATATATATATATATATATATATATTATATATATATAAGAAACGATTTTTGTCTGGCCCCCCCCGAAAAAAACTTTCCTGGATACGCACTGTATATTATATTATATATATATTATATATATATATATTATATTATATATATATTATATATATATATATATATATATATATATATATATAGATATAATATATAATAATAATATATATATATATATATATATATATATTATATATATAGTATATATATATATATATTATATATATATATATATATATATATATATATATATATATATATATATTACTTACTTACTTCTTACTTTCTCTCCCAGGAAGGATTCTTCCTGTCATCTGCGCGAGGGTCTTCCTCCAGACATCTCTCTCCTGGACCACTCCTCTTCTCTTCAACCATCTCATTGTCTGCAGCTGGCATCTCTTTAAAGAATCCTCCACCGATTCAATCCATCTTTTCTTCGTTCTACTTCTCGGTCTTCTTCCCTCCGGTATCCATTCCCATCTTCTTTTCGGCATTCTATCAGGCTGCATTCTTTCCAGATGTCCCCACCATCTCAGTCTTCCCACATCCATCTTTAGTATAATCTTCTTCACTCCTACAGTTTCTCTGGTTACTTCGTTCCTTATTCTGTCTCTTCTGCTTCTTCCAGTTATTGCTCTCAGAGCCCTCATTTCTGCCGCTTGTATTCTACCCTCCTCCCTCCTCGTAGTGGTCCACGTTTCAGCTCCATACAGCAGCGTCGGATTCAATATACTTTCGAATATTACCTTTTTAACCTCCATTCCAGCATTTCCGTCCTTCATCAATGGGTACAGTGCTTTCATAACTTGTCCAAATTTTTCCATTCTTCTAGTGATCTCTCCTCCACATCCTTCCTCCCTGTTAAAACATCCACCTAAATAGACGCTGGAATCCACCGCCTTCACCTCCTCTTCCCCCACCATCATCCTCATGCCTTCATCGTTTCCTCCCGTTACCATTAATATCTCTGTCTTATGTACATTCATCTTCATCCCTGCCTCATCCAAACTCCTCCACAAACAACCTCACCACCTCCCGTACCTTCTCCTCCTCCTAACTCCAACATGCTAGGTCGTCCGCATAAGCCATTATATCTCCATCAAAAACTCCTAATCTCTCCTTCACTTTACTTATTACCACGTCTAAATATAATATGAACAATATAGGCGACAATACACTCCCCTTGTTTAACTTCCTGTTCTTATTTCAAACCATATATCGTTTTCACACTCCGTTCTGATGTTACAACTTACATTTTTCGTGTACATACTCATTATTGCTTTCTTCAGTCTACCACTTCACTCCATAATTTTCTTCCATGACTCTTCATAGTCTTTCCCTCTTGGTACAGAATCAAAAGCCTTTTGCAGATCAATAAACGCAACATAAAAAACTCTTGCATATTCTACATCTTCTCCATAACACCTAGTGTAAAACAGAAGATCTGTCGTCTCCTTCCTCCCTAACCGTGCTGTTCCTCCCCCAGTCTCGGCTCACCAATCACTCTCAACTTTCTCTCCAATATTATTTCGTAGATTTTGGTCAGGTGGTCCATCAATGAAATTCCTCTGTAGTTGTCACAGTTGCTGTATCTCCTTTACCTTTGTATATTGGTAATATTATAGCTTTCCCCATCTGTCCAAAGAGACACTTTTTCCCTCTCTCCACAAAATGTTTAACGCGTTACAAAGCTCTCCTTCATTCCTTCTCCTCCCTCCATCAACCAACTCTACTGCCACTCCATCTTCTCCTGGCTTTTTGCCCTTTTCATCTTTTTTTTATAGCATTCTCATATTCTTCCATTCTTCTTCTCCTTCTTCCTCCTCTTCTCCTCCCCGCTTCCCCCCCTTCCGCCACCGTTTTCTCTTGTTCTCCTATTCTACTTTTAAAAAAGTTCTCATTAGTGTTCCGTCACCTCTTCATCCTTTCTTCCGGTTTTTACCAGTATCTCTCCATTTCTATCTTTTATGTTTGATTTTATTCTTCGGTTTTCTATATGCTTTCGCCATCTTAAAAAGCTTTTTCTTCCCCTCATTATACATCTCTTTCGTTAATTCCTGGTCGCCATCCTCTCCGTTTCCTTCCTTCCTTTCGCCCTCCTCTTGATTCTTTTTGGCTTCATTTCCTGTATGTACATACTCCTTCTCATCGCTTTCCCTCTTTCTTTTCAAAACCCCATTTCTCATTTCTCGGTTTTCTTTCGGATTGCATCTTTCACTTCTTCGTTCCAACATGGTGTGTGTCTTTTTCTAGTTTCCTCCTACCCACCTTTTACCAAGCGTTTTCTCTGCAACTTCTTTTAATTACATCCTGCAACTTCTCATCTTCCACTCCGCTTCTCAAGGTTTCTTGCATTTTCTGTTTGTACTTTTTCTCTCCTTCTTGTTCACCCAGCTTTTCTACTTTGATCACTGCTCTTTTTTTGTTCCTTAACAGTTCTTTTGCCTCTCATCTCTTCATATCTGCCACCACCAATCTATGATCTGCATCCAGCGACACCCTGGTTTCACCTTTACATTTCTTATCAATCTCTTTTATCTGATACTATCATATAGTCTTATATAATCGATTTTTGATCAAATTGCTGGGTTGTTTGGTCCAACCTATATTATATATATATATATATATATATTATATATATATATATATATATTATATATATATATATATATATATATATATATATATTATATATATATATAATATTATATATATATATTATATATATATATATATATATATATATATATATATATATATTCAATTAAATAAATAATTTTTGAAAAAAGTTTCGAAAATTTTTACTTTAAATAAATAAATACATTAATATTTAACAATTATATTTATTTCCTTTTCCGAATTCGTTTGATATATCAAATTTCGAATATTTTTATGTTAAAAACTCGGAAAAATTATAATTTGGCCTCAACTTTAATTTGAAAATCATAGTAAATACCAAAAAAAATTGATTATATTAGGTATGTTTATATATATTTTGCATCAATTTATAACAAAGGAGTAATGGAATTAAAATATATTTTTTTATTTTGTTTGATTTAACCATCTATTATTTAGTGTAAATTTACAGTTAACCCCGGTAGAAAACCTCAGTTTTTCCTGATTTTTGGCCGGGGCCGGGGCCGGGGCCGGGGCCGGGGCCGGGGCCGGGGCCGGGGCCACCGGTCGGTTCCGATTAACAACACTCCATTCTCATTCTTTATTGCATATGTTGAATATGCTGTTCCTTTCCTAGAGTTTTTTGCCATATTAAATATCAATTTTCTTGTACCCGCAAGGTCCTCTTCCAGATCTCTACCAATCTTCTCCCATGTATTTTCCTTTTCCATTCTTTTTATTCTCTCTGTTTCATTTCTCACCATTATATATGCTTCTCTATCCTCCACTCTTCTTGTCTTCATCCATCTTCTAAAACATCTCATTTTTCTCTTGACTGATTCTTGCACTCGTTCTGTCCACCACGCTGTTTGTTTTTTCCTTTTTCCCATATATCGTTTTGGTTTTCTATGATCCTCTCAGATCCTCACCAATGTAATAGAGTCGCAAAAACGTGCGCGCTCCGACTACCTACTCAAGCATCCTCCTCTCCTTTTCATACCTCTTTTGGTGCTCGGTGTCTCTCAACCATAAAATTTTTTCACAGATACATACATCATCGGCTACTCAACATCTACATAGAGACATACTCTCACTCTCTCTTACCTACACATGCAGCGCGTGTCGTGAAGAAGATACAAGACATAATTCACACGCGCGCGATTTCCTCACTATCTCCAGCTCTCTCTCTCTCTGTTGTTGTCTCAGATATACGAATAGTAGAGACTGTATGCGACCTCTGCTCTCTCGTCTCCCCTCGCGCACATAGAACATATAACAGATATGAATAACTCGTGTGCGAGACGATGCCGACTAACACACTTGACACCATATATACACGTTTCGCCTTGCATGTTGTTACGTACCAAAAGTCTGTCGTACGCTCGCTCCGATTCATCGTATATCTTACGCTTCCAGATTCTTTATTTCCAAACTAACGTCCTATCACATTCATCTATTCCTCGGCGATTCGTACCAACGTGTCCATTCATATCCCCCAAAAGAATTACATTATCATGGAACGGTACTCTATTTTTAACATTCTGCAATTCTTGATAGAAAATTTCCCTCTCTCCAGCTGGTCTGCCTTGCTGCGGTGCGTACACCTGTATAAAGCTCAGATTTACTCCGTTTGTCTTTATTGAAACAGACATAATACGAGAATTTTTCTGTTCGATGTTACTTACTCTT
>JABUQX010114239.1:2500-15000 GCA_015478945.1 Trachelipus rathkii | reverse complement strand
AACTTGAGTAATATAAGCCACCACCCTAAGCTCAGCCATTTCTGAAATCCAAAACATCAGTAAGGTAATAGTTATTTTTATAGGTATTTTTATAGTTGGTGTGAATGTGGTATGAATGTAAAAAGTAACATTAATGAGTTTTTCAAAACAAAAGCTAATAAGGACAAAAATAAATAAAAAGTCCAAAAATAATAATTATTTTTTATTAAATATTTTTAACATGAATAACTATTTTTTAATGAATTTATGGATAATTATGTATAATTATTATGTTTATTTTTTAGCATTTAGTATTCGTACTTTTGAGTTACATTTATATTTCTGTGTTAAGTATGCTTTATATTTTTAGAACCCAATTCAAAAGTATTTATAAAATCAAAATAAAAGAATCATTTGAATGGAGTGTGGAGCGCTCAACCACTGATGAAAGGATTTTCACAAAAAAGTTTTTCAAATTGTTAGGACATGCTTGGATGAAGAATACAAAAGCTGTCACTCAGATGAGAGGAATGATCATCCGATCGACAAAAAATAAGTATTTAAGAATAGCATAAAAATAAAAATAATAAAATAAATAATAATAAAAAATATATAAGGAAATTTATATATGAAATATAAAAAATTATCTGTATATATAAATTGTGTTAAAAAAAAATAACATCCTTCCTTTATTTTTTTTTTATATTTAAAATAAAATGAGTGAATGAGTTTGATAAAAGTTTAGTTTTTAATAGTTTAAAAAAAATAAAAATGAGCCAAATTGACAATATAAATGGTAAACTGCAACTTACAGGAGGTTGGTCTCCTGTAGGCCCTGTTGGTTACAAATAGAATAATATTATTAGTACCATGGCATGCCTTCACAAATGGTCTATCTGTTTGAATCCCAAATCTGACGAACTTCAGTTAGACGCAAAAGTCGAATCTCTAAAAAATACTTGTAGTGAATTAATGGCTGAATCTCTAGAGTCAGATAAAATACAGCAGTGGCTTACATTAAAATTAGAGCCATATTATGAGTTAAAAAGTGATATTTCAAAATACATGAATAAATATGAGCCAAAGATTAGACCACAAGACAGTGCTAGTAACATATCAAGTAAAGTGAGTAAAGTAAGTATATCTAGTTCAAAAGTTCACTAAAATAATCTTTATTATTGCTTAGATAGAAAAAGTAAAATAAAATTACAAGAGAACGAGCAATACTTGGCAAGAAAAAGGAACTAGAAAATTTAGATGTGTACCGACATAGTAGTCATATAAAAAACTTAGAACAAAGCTTAATAAAAATTGAACAAAAATTAGAAAATCCAATTTTTAGTATTAGCGATACCTCTGTAAAAAATGAGAATAAAAATGTAAATTTTTCAGAAACTAAAATAAATAGTATAGGTGAAAATAATAATCAGGAGTCTAAACTAGTAGAAATTTTAAAACAAAAGTTAGAAGTAAGTATCAAGAATCCTCTTCCAATATGTGAGCCTGAGGTATTTTCTGGAAAGGATCCAACTAAATTTAAAGGTTTTATTTTAGCTTTTAAAACCAATATAGAAGAAAAATGTGAAAATGAAATGAACAAGCTTTACTATTTAATCAAGTATACAGAAGGTAAAGCAGAAAATATAGTGAGAAGTTGTATGCATATGGATGAAAATATAAGTTATAAAAAGGCAGTAGAAAAACTCGAGAAACAGTATGGAAATGAACAAGTTATTGCTAATACATATTTAAAAAGTTAGAGGATTGGAATGAAATTAAGAATGAAGATGGTGAAGCTATGGCAGAATTTTCTTTGTTTTTAGACTCTATTAATAATGCAATGGAAAATATTACTCCTTTGAATGAATTGAATTCTACTGGTGCTATTTATAGAATAGTTAAAAACTTTCCTACAAGCAGCGTATAATGAGAGAAAATAAAAGTGATAGTATAAGAAAATAATAAAAAGGTAATTTAGTATATTCAATAAAGTCATTTTGTAAAAGAAGCATGGATCATGAATATTGCCATTGTTTGAGAACTTGTGACTGGTACTCAGACCAAAACAACAAAATTGCAAGGTGAAAAGGTAAGTCACTTTATACAAAGGAAATAATAATGACCATAGAAATAACAACAAACAAAATACAAATACACACACACAATAAATAATAATAATAATACATATACATTAATAATATTAATATTAATAATAATAATAATAATAATAATAATAATAATAATAATAATAATAATACACACACAATAGTATTAATAATAATGTTAATATATAATAATAATATACAATAATAATAATAAAAACAAAAATAATGATATGTAATAATAATAATAATAATAATAATAATAATAATAATAATAATAATAATAATAATAATAATAATAATAATAATAATAATAATAATAATAATAATAATAATAATAATAATAATAATAATAATAATAATAATAATAATAATAATAATAATAATAATAATAATAAATGGAACAATAATAATGATAATAAAAATAAGAATAATGATAGTAAGAGTAGTAGTAATAATAATAATAAATCGCAGTTTTGTAATTTTTGTAAAAAGGATAATCATAGTATAATTAAATGCAAAATTCTAGAAAAACAAAGCCAAGATGAAATAACAAAGTTCATTAAAGATAATAAATTATGCTTTAAGTGTCTCAGATCAAATCACTTTAGTAGTAATTGTAAAAGGCCAGAAAAATGTGAAAGATGTAATAAGCAACATCTAACATTTCTGCATAGAGAAAAAGATAGTGCCAATTCAACAAAGAAAGAGCAAGATGGCTCAAATCCCTCACCAGCAGCACTCACTGTGAATTTAGAAGATAAAGATAAGAAAGTAGAGTCAAAAGAATCAGGAAGTAATGAGGCAAAAAACTTTCAAACAAAAGTAAGTAATAGAAAGTTATTTTATCCTGCGGTGCCAGTTAAAATCAAGCTTAAAGTCAAAGATAAAGTGATTAACCCTTTCGCTGCTGAGGACGTCAACGTTGTCGGCACGCGTAATTGTGATTAAAGGACTGATGCCGACCATGTGTCGTCATAAATCGTATTCGTTCTATACGAAGTTCAGCCATGAACTCTTTGGTTTTCTTTCTAATTTTACGTTATACTACATTTATCTTGTGACCTTTGGCAATTTTAAGACCTGTTTGAGCATATAAATCCTGGCCCCGCCTTCGAATCTAGTTAGTATGAACCAAGCGCCATCAGCATGTAGATGTTTCAAAGCTCGGTTTTATTGAAAATTTGGCTTATTATTCTAGATGCTAGGTGGATTTTTATCATTGTATCCCCCTTATCCCCCATCCCAATGACTTTCTTCTATACTTGGGAGCCCCTCAATCAATTTCTTTCCTTTCCTTCCCCTTACCCCATCCCCTTACCCAACCCCAATGTTTACAAAATTTCTTCATTTTATCTTGCTTCGTACTTCTTGCTTCCTCTTCCAGAAAGGATTTTCATCATATATATATATATATATATATATATATATATATATATATATATATATATATATTATATATATATATATATATATATATATATATATATATATATATATATATATATATATATATATATATATATATATATATATATATATAATATATATAAAAATACGAATACAAAAAAAATGTTAAATTCATAAAAACTTTTAAATAAGTAGAAATATTATATTTGTATATATTTAGATACAAAATAATTACTCGTTTGTGATTGGTTAAGGCACCATTGGCGGCGTGGGCATATATATGCAGCAGGTATATATATTGTTGTTAAGGCGTATATATATATATATATATACACGGAAGCAAAATAAATACAAACGCTGACCCAGCACTGACACAGCGAAGATAAATAAATATGTACGTATTTCTACCGTCATGAGCGGTACACATGCTGACTCAGCTGACGCGTGAAAGGGTGTTCCGTGGATTTAAATATAGCCACAGAATTAGGTATGTCATATATGAAACCTCATAAAGATATAGATATAACTACAATGTATGGACAACATAAAATAAAAACATACATATTAAACAATCTAGAAATTTATGATATTGAGATGAGGAAATCTGAAACCATAAATAATGTATACTGCAAAGAAAATTGGCCCTTTAAAATAGAAGAGAGTCCATCTATCAAAGATATAAATGGATTAGAATATTTGAGAATATTTGAATCATGTGCCCTTCAACTTCATAAAATCAAAAATAGGTTTGTTAATAGGGATGAACCAGAGTAAATTGTTAAAACCCATAGAAGTAGTAGAAGGTCATTATAACTATCCCTTTGCAGTTAAGTATTCATTTGGATGGGCTTTACAAGGTTCAACACCAGATGGTATCCCAGCATTTATGAGCTTAAGATGTCATAAAACACAAATACAAGAAGAAGATGATAATTTGCTTGAAAAATATTGCTTAAGAGAGTTTTCTGAAAAGAATCCTGAACAAGTCTGTGACAGTGTGGAAGATTTAAAGTGGAAAAATAAGGTTGAAAATACATTGAAAAGAACAACTACAGGTAAATTTACCATTTAAAAAAGAAAATCAGTATTTTCCTAATAACAAAAATCAAGAATTAAAAAGTAAATTTTTGAAAGACAAAGAATATTTTGTACAGTATAATGATAACATAGATGAAATGTTAAAATTAATTTTGCAGAAAAGATAAGAAACATGAACTATTAAACAATGACAGATTCTATTTGACACATCATAGCGTAATTCATCCACAAAAGAAAAAATTGAGAGTAGTATTCAATGCAGCTTTACCATACAATGGTATTTCTTTAAATAATAGTTTACTTACAGGTCCAGACTATATTTCCAATCTACAAGGCATCCTTTTAAGGTTCAGAAAAGAGAAATATGCTTTCATAGCAGATATAGAGAAGATGTTTTATCAAATACAGGTACTTGATAAAGATAAAGATTATAAGCGCTTCTTATGGTTTCCAAATGGTAATTTAGATAAAACTCTAGAAGAATATAGAGTTAAAGTTCACATATTTGAAGGTGAGCTCTTCATTAAAAATTATGTTTTAAAAACAAACTACATATGTAATTTGTATGAAAATTCAGTAATTTTAGCCAAAGATACTCATACCTCTGGTGGAAATTTTTAAATGATGATTTCTGGAGTTTAAAAGTCTGTGAAATCAGAAACATTATAAAGAAGTTATAAGGAAGTGAAAGCATATTTTAAAAATTAGTGGGTTTAATCTGCATCAAGTAGCAAGATTTTAAAGAAATTTTTAAAAAATATTGATAAACAAAATTTTAGTAGTAATTTCATAACTTGGTATTATTAGCAATTAAAGATATTAGGCTAAGTTAATTGAAACATTTAATGAAAGTTGGAGTTGATATACAAATAAAGAATTGACAAAAAGAAGTATATCAGTTGCATTTTTCCATATATGATCCACTGGGATTTATTAGCCCAGTACTAGTAGCTAAAAAGATATTTCAAAATTTATGTGATAAAAAAATTAATTGGGATAATCCCATCAGATATAAAAAGTTATATAAATGGCTAAGTTATGTTAATAAGCTAAATGATTTTCAAGTTCCTAGGCCATATAATCCAAATTGTCTAAAGTATAAAAGTGTAGAACTACATTATTTTTCAGATGGTTCACAAATTGCATATGCTGCAGTAGCATATATAAGATTCATTGGTGAGAATGATGAAATATATTGTTCATTGGTGTTATCTAAAACAAGATTGATACCATTAAATAAAAATTTGATGTTAACTATCCCAAGAATAGAATTGAGTGCAGCCAAATTTAGCAGTTAACATACACCAAATTTTAAAAGATGAATTAGATATGAACATAAGCCAAGAGTATTTTTGGATAGATAGTGAAATTGTATTACAATATATTAAAAATTAATCAAAAAGATTCAAAAGATTTGTACACAATAGTTAACTTATATTAGATCACAAACAAATATAAGCCAATGGAATTTTATATGTACCAGTAGGGCAGCTAACAGAGCAGATAGAAAAGTAAAGGTATGTCTGTTAATGAGTTTTGAAATGGCAAAAATGGGAGACAGGTCCAGAATTTCTGTGCACGTTAATGCTCATGGTCTATGCCCAGGTAACATTTATGCTAGATGATTGAAAAGATATAAACACATGCAACAGCAATGTCTGTAATACCATACAACTACAAGAGTTCAACAGACCAGCTATACCTTCTTGTAAATGTGACTGATTAAACAGGTGCCTAGAAAGTGGCATGGATTTTAAGAAGTTCAAATGCACATAACCTAATAAAAATGCTATGACAACTACACAACTAAAAGATACAATAGTACAAGTTATTTTGATAAACAAGATACAATATAACATGATATAATACAAAATAAAAGCAGAAAGAAGCCTTATTTAAAATGATATTTAAAAATTCTTACCATTTGTAGATTATAAAAATTAAGGTATATAAATAAAAATTTGAATGATAATATGGTTGCTGAAAATAGATATAAAGTTGGAAAATGTAGGTGAGAAGCGAGATGAATAGTATATATTTATTTATTATAATAATAATATTAAGAAACAGTTTTAAAATGCCTTTAAGAGAAGTAATTATATCATTGAGCAAGCAGGAAAGTATTAAGAAGATCCTAAAAGATTGCATAATATGTAGGAAGCTCCATACAAGGCCAACTCAGCAGTTGATGGGAGATTTGCCCAAAGATAGATTAGAATGTGATATACCACCATTTACGAGCATTGGAATTGATGCCTTTGGTCCTTTTCTTGTAGTAAGGGGAAGAGGGAAAATAAGAGAAAAAAGATATGGATTAATATTCTCATGTTTAAGTAGCAGATTAGAAATGCTATATTCATTAGATACTGATGCTTTTATCAATGTTCTAAGAAGATTTATCACGCAAGAGGTAATGAAATTGACCTGACTGTACAATGAATTAAATCCCTTGTAAAGGTTGGTCAAAGAATTGTGGAACAAGTTAAAATTGGAATAATAAAGGCAATTCTTGAGCAAAGAAATACAAGTTGTTCCAACCCCCTCATGTTCTCATAAAGGGAGTCATTTTGAGACACATTAGCTGTAAGAAACATATTACAGCTCACTTTGAACAGCCACTGCTATGTTGACAGATGATGTAACTTTGAATACTTGTTCTGTGAGACTACTATAAATAACAGACCAATAACAAAAAGTTTCCAATGATTTAGAAAACTTAGAAGCTTTGACACCAAATCATCTACTAACCTTTAGGCAATATAACTTTTCCTCCATTATTATTTCAGGACAAAGATTGTTACTTATATAAAAGATGGAAACGAGTTCAGTATCTTGCTGATTTATTTTGGAAAAGATGGATCAAAGAATATGTCCTTTTATTGCAAAAATGTAGTAAATGGTTAATAGAAAAGGAATCACACCAAGTGGGAGATTTAGTTCTTTTAATAGATGACTTCAAACCAAGAAATATGTGGAATTTAGGAAAAATAGTAAAAGTTTATAAAGATGACTCAAACAGAGTGAGAATTGTAGATGTGAAAATAAATAAAGACAAAAATACTTTAAATACAACAGTTTTGAAAAGACCAATAACAAAATTGATCTTGCTGAGAGAAAGTGCAGGATTATAACAAGAAGACAACAGAATTATAAAATCTAAAGAAACTAAGAATAACAAGAAAACTAAAGGGGCTCTGTACTCGAAATTACACTTTCTTTCAATCGTGAAAAGAGATATTTTTATTTAAAGAGTAAATTTAATTCCATGTATTACTGGTTATTTCGTTTCAATAGACTTACTGGTTTGGAATTTATGGGGAATGGGATGGGGCAAGTTCTGAATTTTTACTACTTCAACTGAAAAACATAAAAAACTTTATTTTTTAAGATATTTCAATAATTTTTTCACGAAAGTTCTAGAATAAAGTGTGGTCAAAAAGATATAATCATTTGCCTTGAAATTCAATAAAAAACAAATTGTTAATATCAAGTATTCAATTTTAATTTGAAAATTTCAAATTTTTGTTTGAATGTCATCACTTCAAGCTTGTCTGACACCAACCCACATTTTTCAATCTGAATAAAAACTTCGTGAGAATCTTCGACTATTATATTATATATATATAATATATATATATATATATATATTTTATAATTTTTATATATATACTATATATATATATATATTTACCTCTATATATATATATATATATATATATATATATATATATATATATATATAAGATGTCCTGGAAATTTTCAAATACAATAGACTTACGTCGTTTTCTTGTTTTATGCAATTTTTTTTGTCAGGTTTATATCGGCAAAAAGTGATTTTGAGGAAAAACGCCTATAAAGGATGTTGGAATTTGATTTTTTTTTTCTTTTTTTCCAGAAAGTAAAAGATATTATTACGCACCCCTCACCCCACCTAAATAAGCGCACCACGAACTGCAGTAAAAGTTTTTATTCACACCGCACCGCCACGCCCACCAACTTTGTATCATTTCAAAATAGTTCAGCTCAGACTTTGCAGAAGTATTTAAATTTTAAACAAAAATATTATCTTTAAAAAAATTTATACTCCGACTCCCGGCTCCGACTCCGATTCCGGCTCCGGCTCCGGCTCCAGCTCCCTTTCAAAAATGGTTCAGCTCCAACTTTAAAGAATTACTTTCAACTATTAAAAAAAAATTTCTTCAGCCTCACTCCGTCTCCGATTCCAGCGCCGATCCAGCTCGAACTTCGTTTCCATTTCAGATAGTTCAGCTCCGCTTTGCAGAAGTATTTTAACTGCAAAAAACAAAATTTCTTTAAAAAAAATGTATACTTTTGGCTCCGCTCAGGCTCCTTTTCAAAAATTGTGTCATCTCCAACTTTGTTGAATTACTTTCATCTGCAAAAAAATTTCTTGAAAAAAATTTGTTCTTCAGATCCGCCTTCGGCTCCGGCTCTAGCTCCGACTTCGTTTTAATATTTCACGAAAAACCTTCAGCTCCGACTTTCAGAAGTATTTGTATCTGCATAAACAATTTTTTAACATAATTCTATACTTTGCCTCGACTTCTGGCTCTGCGCTCTGGCTTCTGGCTCTGCCTCTGCGCTCCTTTTCAAAATATTCAGCTCCACCTTTGTAGAAATACTTTCATCTGCAGAAAAATTCTTGAAAAAAAATTTGTTCTTCAGATCCGGCTCCGGCTCCGGCTCTGGCTCCAGCTTCAGCTCCAGCTCCAGCTTCAGCTCCAGCTTCAGCTCCGACTTCATTTCCATTTCAGAATAGTTCAGCTCCGACTTTGCAGAAGTATTTTAACCTGCAAAAACAATTTCTTTAAAAAAATTTATACCTTACCTCCGGCTTCGGCTCCGGCTCTGGCTCCGGCTCCTTTTCAAAATTTTTCATCTTCAACTTTGTTGTATTACTTTCATCTGCAAAAATATTTCTTGAAAAAAATTTGTTCTTCAGATCCGACTCCGGCTCCGGCTCCGGCTCCGGCTCCGGCTCCGGCTTCGGCTCTAGCTCCGACTTCGTTTCACATTTCAGAATAGCTCAGCTCCGACTTTGCAGAAGTATTTTTATCTACAAAAACAATTTCTTTAAAAAAATTATACTTTGCCTCTGGCTCCGGTTCCAGCTCCTTTTTAAAATTGTTCAGCTCCAACTTTGTAGAATTATTTCATCTGCAAAAAAAAATTCTTATATATTATATATATTATATATATATATATATATATAATATATATATTATATATAAGTTATATATATATATATTACTATATATATATATATATATATATATATGTATATATATATATATATTATATATATAATATATATTATATATATATATATATATATATATATATATATATATATATATATATATATATTATATATATATATATATATACTATATACATTTTTTTATTTTAATAATATTTTTTAATAATAATAGTAATATTTATAATTTAAATATTTTTTTTTATTTAAATTATATAAATTTTTTTTAATAAATTTTATAAATTAATTTTTTTTATTATTTTTTATTAAATAATTTTTTTTAATATTTTGTATATTTTTTATTATATATAATTATATATATATATATATATATATATATATAATATATATATAGATATTATATATATATATATATATATTATATAATATATTTATGATATATATATGCAAGTTGACTGCGGGTGTCGGAAGGACGCATTGAAAAGAGAGTGGAAAAAGAAAAGAGAAGATTTAGAAGAAAGGATTTAGAGAAGAGGCCAAGAAACGCTAGAGCTTGCAACGAGGGATTGGAACTTTGAGTGCTGGGAAGGAGATAGTTTCTGAAGAACATTTGATTAGACTTTGCAAAAGAATTATAAATACAAAATTTTATAAAATTTACACAAAATTAAAATCTATTTAAATATATAAAGGAGGAGCACCAAAATTTTAATCTTGATTCTTTTTGATATAACAAAAGTTAAGTAAATTAAAAAATGGACCAACATTATTTTGGATTTAGATATTTATTATAAGAAGATAAGAATAATGAACATTCGGCGGAGTCGGCTCGTATAGGTCAAGAAGTAATGGATCAAGCACCAAAATGGCGTCCGGTAGCTCAGTGGTTAGAGCACTCGCCCAACTAAGCGAAAGACCCAGTTCGTCACTGGTCGGTCGTCTGAAGTGTGTGATACTCTCTTGACTAAGGTTCGTTGCTCCAGAAATCCAGGAACATCACAGTCTAGAATATCCTGTTGCCCGTGAGTTGTGTCTGTGTTAACTGTAAAAAAAAAAATATTTGCCATTATAATTTTTATTATATTATATTATTTTATTTATTATTATTATAAATAATTTATTAAATTTTTAATTTATAATATATATATAATTTATGTTTATTTTAGTTTATATATATTTTATTAATATATTATTTTGTTTATTATATATATATATTATATATATATATATATATATATATATATATATATATATATATATATATATATATATATATATATATATATTATATATATATATTATATATATACTCCGGCTAAGGGCCTCCAAACTCCGGCTTCGCTTCACCATTCGAAGAATAGTTCATCTCCAACTTTGCAGAAGTATTTTTACCTGCAACAACAATTTCTTTTTTTTTTTAAAAAGGTATACTTTGGCTCCAGCTTCGGCTCGACTCCGGCTCTGGCTTCAGCTTTGTTTCCATTCAGAATAGTCAGCTCCACTTTGGAAAAGTATTTTTACTGCAAAACAATGTGTTTAAAAAAAATTATTCTTTGGCTCTGGCTCCGGCTCCGGGCTCCGGCTCCGGCTCCGGCTCCTTTTCAAAATTGTTCAGATCCAACTTTGTAAAATTATTGTAATGCAAAAACTAAAAAAAAAAAAATTTAAGCTCGGCTGCGACTCCGCACGGCTGCTCGAATCGGCTCGGCCTCCAGCTTCCTGACTCCGTTTCCATTCCAGAATAGTTCAGCTCCAACTTTGCAGAAGTATTTTTACCTGCAAAAACAATTTCTTTAAAAAATTTATAATTTGGTTCGGCCCTCGACTCCGGCTCTGCGCTCCAGTTTCGCGCTCCATTTCAAAATTGTTTCAGCCTCCATCTTTGCCAGATATATTTTTCACCTGCCAAAAAATTTCTTTTAAAATTTTTTTTCGCTCCATCTCCGGCTCGGCTCCGAGCGCTCGCTCCGGCTCCGGCTCCGGCTCAGGCCCCGGACTTTTAACTACATTTATTATGCATGAGAAAGAGCCTGCATCGTGGAGTTGTGTTTACGATAAGGAAAGTTTAAATTTATTATAAAATTAAAAAAAATGTGAATAAAACCTGGAAAGATCCTGGAATTTGAATTGCCCAAATTTTCAAACCTGGAAAGGAAATTTTTAGTTTGATACGCCCTATGAAAAAATATCGCTGTATCTTTAAAACCTTTCTGAATTTCGATAACAAAAATTACCACCATGATGTAGAGGAGGAAATTTTCTAATAATTAGAGGAATTAAAAAAAAAAGGAGATTTTTTTTTTTTTTACTTTTAAAAGATTTCTCTGGTATGGTGTATAGAGTCCCTAATATTCTTATTAAAAGGGGGAATATGCTATATTTTACACATTAAAATATAAAAAAAATATTAAAATAAAAAAAATAAAGTTTATAGAAATTCATTACTATGTGAACATCAACTATGGTTACAAAATATTACCAAAATATACAGAACTGTAGAAAAAGCAAAAAAAGTTTTCAATTTTTGATAAGAAAACTGCTTGGACAAGGAGAATACAGGGTGCGGTTTGACATTAAGGGCTTGCCAAATAGAAAAAGGCTTAAAGAAAGCCAATATTAAGTAAAAAATAGTAAATAAGGAGATACTGCCAAGCCAATATAAGCCATTGCAGCAACTCAAAACAAGCTACTGAAGCAACAAACTGACTTTGCCAAATTGAGAAAATAAAGGC
>JABUQX010114238.1:0-17164 GCA_015478945.1 Trachelipus rathkii | reverse complement strand
CAAAGTTCTTCTAAGTGTTCCAGGTTTCTGTTAGAAATAGAGACATCTGCCTCTTCTTTACTTAAATTTTCTGTTATAAATTTCTCTGTATGCATTTTTCAACTGTTTATCTGATAAATTTTCTGAGCAGGTTACTAAAAATAGATCCTATCTGCTTATTCTCTGTAGCAATAGCAGTTTTATTAAAATAATCTTTTTCATTAATCTTTAAAAATCGCGATACCACGTTCCCTATGTTTTTATTCTCTTTAAATAAAAAGGTTTGTCACTTAGATTAATATAACTCAAAATAACTTCATTGTTTCTAACTGGGCATACAGAGTTTGCAAAATATAATGGCCCTAAGGAAAAAGCAAGTGTTATTAAACACTTCTTTTCCAGTTTCAAATCTTCTTTACTCTCAGGTCTGACTTTCAAATAACCATAAGATTGAGCAGGTGCCATTGTTTCTTCTATTAATAGCAATTGAACTTCTACTTCATCTGCTATTAAGGGTCCTTCCTCTACTGGAGGAAGTTGTGAATTTCCTTTGTTCTCTTGAAGAACAACAGAATTTTTATTCATTTCTATCTTTGTAGGCTTCTTCAATGAACTTTATTAATTATACTCTTTGTAGGCTTTTCAATGACCCTTTATAATAATTCTCTTTGTAGCTCCTAATGCAGCCTTCATAATTAATCTTTGTATAGCTTTTCAAGAATGGGCCTTTATTAATTAATCTCGTGTAGCGCTTTTTCACTTGAGCCTCATTAATTAATCTCTTATAGGCTTTCACTTGAGCCTCTATAATTACGCGCTGTACAGTTATCACTTTAATTATTTACTTTAAACTTATTATTCCTATTGGAATTATCCATAAAATCTTTCTATGATTATTAATCATGCTGTCTTCTTAGTTATTTCTTTCTCCTGTTTCATGAGAAAAAAACTTCCTAACTGCAAAGATTTTAACTTTTATATCGTTATCCTCTTCTTTAAGATTTAAATTTGATGAAGAAAGGTATAGGTAGGTTAGCCAAAAGACTTGTACCCAATAAAATTCCATTCCAAGCTCCAGTGCTTCCAGTCTTACACACTAAAAAGGAGTAACTGGGTAATACTGTTGGTGTAGCCTTAGAAGTGAGATCACTCTCCTAGGGTGGATCATGCTGAGTTCCAATCCCCGAAACTATAATTACTAGCTTCTA
The DNA here is from genome assembly GCA_015478945.1 of Trachelipus rathkii. NCBI lineage: Eukaryota > Metazoa > Arthropoda > Malacostraca > Isopoda > Trachelipodidae > Trachelipus > Trachelipus rathkii. The sequence continues at coordinate 15,977 of JABUQX010114238.1, read as the reverse complement.
AGAGACAGTTAAATCTTCCTCTCTTTCTATTTCCATTTAAATCTAATCCAACGCATATCAAACAGGTTGCTCCCAAATCTAGTAGCTATGAACTCAACCTCGTCTGAACCTTTTGCTGAGTCAAAAATATTGACAAAAAATAATAACATCCCAATTTTGGGGGTTCTAATTCCTACACCAAAGAAGCTAGAGGTTACTAAAACACCTCTCTTTAACTAGTTATTTTCTTTAATTTTTTTTTTTTTTCTTTTATAGTTGTCACCACCATCGGGCAGAGCCCTATTCAGGAGGGGTGTTACACGCCAAAATTACATCCGCTAGCGCAAATTACAAATTGAGCACAAGACGCAGGCTGCCTTAAAGTGAGGAGATTAAATCAGCAGGAAACACAGAAGATGGAAAAGAGTTCCACGAACAGAGGATGCAGGAAAGAAGGAAGCACCGCACCGAACTAGCCTGGAGTTACGATCCACACAAAACTCGTGGACAGACACAGCACCCCTTGTGCTACGAGGCACTAAAGGAGTGTACGCGAGTGGTAAGTTCCCTCGAACACCAGCCGCTACGATACCTAAGAAAAGAGATAAAAGCACCAACATCGCGCCGCAGAGATAGAGGTTCAAGTGAATCGAAATAAAACAGTTTATAAGCCTGTTGGCTTTTTGACTCGACCCTGGCCAAAAGCCGGGAAACAGAGCCCCCCAGATATGAAACAGTACTCCATACAAGGCGGATGAGACCCTTGTATAGCTGGAGTAACTGAGAAGAGGAAAATAGTCTCGCAGTCTAAACAGAACTCCCAGTTTCTTTGAGGCCGCCCTAGCAACCGTTGTGATGTGAGGTTTTCCAGACATTTTTTTGTTTAATGTTAAGGCCAAATATGTTTATATTGTCAACAGAGAGACGAGAGAACCGTCGAAAGAGATAGGAAAGTTAGAAGGTGTTTAGAGAGGAGATTGTAGGAAAGTAGTTTTTTAAAGAATTAAATTCACCCAAGCGTGAAGACGAACCCCAATCGCGAAATTCATCCAGATCAGCCGAGAATAGAATGAAAGATTGAGACGAGATGCAATTCTAGAAGTAAAAGATGGGCAGCAAATGAAATGAGTGAAGAATTACTTTTCTTATTTACCATTCTTCATTAAATCTTTGCCAAACTCAAAATTTTTTCTCTTGCAGAGAGATCTGTTGAAAAACTGTTCGTTCCCTTCTTCTTCATCTTCAGCTCCAGATATTTCTTCATGTTTGATCCGCTTGATGATTAGAAATCAGATGAACTCTGGTTTCTTCGGACTCTTACCTTGATAGCTACGCTCATTCTTGAGTAAGAGTTTGACTTTCTAGTATTTGAATCATTTTTAATCTCGACTCTTCGAGCTTTGACCCCATTATCAAAATCAGTGGGGTTATTATATGGTATTACCATATTATTTTCATTTTCATTAGGGATCCACACAGGGGCATTCTTGCAATTAGACGTCGAACCCCGGGCATGGAACTTTCTACATACTCTGCAGTATGTGGTATTCCAACCACAGTTTCGGGAATGATGACCTAAAGATTCACATTTTAGGCAATAGCCCATTGACTTTATCTCTTTACTGGAGAGTTTCTTAACTACTCCCTTATTAAGTCTTATATTTGGAGAAGGCTTGTTTCTTTTTCCTGAATTTAGAAATATCTTTTTATTACCCCATTCCATGGTTCTGTTCCTCATGGAAGGGTTGTATGTAGTTCTTTCTTTTCTAACTTCACTGTTATTATTACTATTGTTCTCTGTATAGAACACTCTAGCTGTATTTCTCCTATCTTGTTCTGCTCTATGGTTAGTCTGGAACAAGACTCCTTCTTCTATCTGACTAAGTTTCTCTAAAATTTCTACGAAACTTAAGTCCGGATTAAAGACTTTTAAAACTTTTTCTCTAAGTCTTCTATGATCTCTGAGCTCTTCCATACTCTCTAAAATCTTAGTCATAATTAAGATATTTATCTGTTGAGAAGTAAATCCAAAGGAAGTCTCAATATCTATGAGTTTTTTCTGATATTCCCAAAGGAGATTCTTCAAGTCCAACATGAATTTCAGTAAGATTACATGTGTCTCCTTTGAAATTTCATGAACTGTTTCAATAAACAGAAGATTGTCTCGGCTTTGTCTGGTTTGAGAAAAATCTTCAATTGAATCAAAAAGTCTTCTAGTCTTGCACCTAGAAAAGCTATTATCCTTAGGAATATATTGACGGGCCTCTGATGAGAAATCAGAAGAGATTGTAGTCTTAGCATAGTCTTTTTTCTGACGTTCCGTTATTAGGCCTAACGTGCGTATCTTCTCTTGCTCTTGCAACGTAGTGAGGTATTCTTCAAATTTAATGCCTACCCAAGCTGTGTCTGTGTATTTCTTCCATACAATTTAAGTCTTTAGCTAATTCTGGTAATGGAGGGGTATACGCAGCGTTTGGATAATATCCTCCATAGTGGGGTCCATATGGGTATGGATGTAGGAAGGGGTTGTTGCCAGCCTGTGGGAGGTGGCATACTCAAAGGATTATTTTGGGATGGCCCCCACGGATTCTGAGGTTGTCCTCCATATAAAGTATCACTTGCTTGGTTCTGTCCCCAAGTCCACTTAAACTCAACTTCTATTGTTAAAATATTTCTGTTTGCGCCATCCAGGAAGATAAGTTTTCTTTTATTTAAGGGGAGTGGCCCCGAGCATTTAAATGTATATTAAAGGTATTGTCCAAAAACATTTGTCTTTTGGAGCACCTTAGGTAGCTTGCTGTATTTTCTGTATTTCCTGGTTGATCCATCCCAAGCGTTCTCTGATTAGGGTTAACGACATTTATCAATGTTAAAGGAGGTAATATACGAGGAGAGCCATATCCTTTTGTGGGCGTTCCTTTATCTTGGGCTTTGCTCCTATTCTTTTCTGTTTTCTGTCCGTCAGTAGTCTTTACTTCTATTACATCATGTCTTCATCTGATAAACATCTTCTGTATTGTCTTCTTTATTTGCATCATTCCATGTCCTCATCCTTGTTCTCTGTTGAATCTTTATTTTCTAAGTCATTATTTTCTAAGTCCTTATTATCCCCTTCAGCTCCTCCTGAAGCTCCATTAGGGTCAACTGGTCCGGCTATAGCCCTTTGAACCAGGTAGCAGAGAATGAGAAACAATGTTGAAAATACGAAGACTGTAAAAACTATTGGTTCAAACATAGTCATGATTAATTGTTAATTAATTTAAATTAATCAAATTAAAAAAAAAACTAATTTTTACAAATTTTATTAAAAAAATAAAAAAAAAAATAAGGTAACTATAATTATTTTCAAATTTTCAAAAAAAAAAAAAAAAAAACACTAAGTTTTCAAAATATTTTTTCAAAGTTCCAAAAAAAAAAACGCTAAGTTTTCAAAAATATTTTTCCAAAAATTTCCTATGTTCAAAGAAAATATGTAAAGTTCTATTTAAACTCAAAACAAAAGAGTTTAATTAGTATTAATTTACACTCTGTTAATCAAATTATTTTTATATTAGTCAGAATTAACATGAAAGTTAATCACTATTTAAATTAAAAAAAATGAAAATTTAAATCACGCTTTAGTTCTAAGTTCAGAAATAAAATAATTTTGTTGTGAAAATTATTCAGAAATTTTTCATGGTCAAATTATAAAAAATAAATTTTCTTTTATAAATTATTGAAAAAAAATCAAATTCAAAGTTCAAAAAAAAAAGAATTTCTTTCAAAATTATTTTAAACAAAATCAACATCTACTTTAAAAAAAAATAATTTTTCTTTCAAAATTATTTTAAAAAATATCAAATCAATGATAACTTACATTTACAATAGTTCTCTGATACACTTAATAATCAAAAAGAACAGCTACCTCTTTTCTAGTCTGTGTGTGATGTTGAAATGTAAAGTCAACTATTGCAAAGCGTAACTATTGTTCTTCAAACTTCTTTCAAAGTTCTTCAATTTACGTCATGTTCTTCTAATTAAATATTTTCTGAAGTTGGAATCAATCAATTTTATATACCAAACAAATTTATTCTGTATATTTGTTTTTATAATTTCTATTGTGTAGAATAATTTTAAAAATATTTCAGGTCAGAAAAATGAAATTTTCAAATTATTCTTGTTTTAAATATATTTCATTCACTATTTTAGTAAAAAAATAATAAGTCTATATTTTTGGCAAAAATAATAATTTCTAATGTTTTTAGGTCAAAAAATAAAAATAATTTTCGTATTTGGTCAATTTGGGCAATTTGACCTTTGGGACCTTTGGGACCTTGACCTTGCGACCTTGTGACTTTGCGTACCATTTGACCTTTGGTCAAAGTGACCTGCTGGGTGCCGCGGTCTTGTCCAAAGGTTTTACCTTACTATAAATTATTAACCTTATGTTATTGCTAAATTTAACGGAGCAAGATTATGAAAAAAAAGTTATTGCTTAATTCACTCTAAAGCCACTTATGAGGGTTAACTTGAAAAAAGAAAAAAAAACACTTGATTCCTAAGCACTCAAAAAAAACGCGTTTTTAAAAAAAAACCGGAATTAAAACAAAAACCGAAATTTTACCACCTGTAAATATTCGCGGACTACGACAAATGTAATTAAGCATAATTATTAAAAAAAAAAAATCGAAATTTTTACACCTGTAAAAATTCGCGGTTACGACAAATATAATTTAAGCATAAATGATAATTATACAGTACTCAATTAGTAGATTTAAAATTAATAAAGCAAAAAAAGTATATATATATATATATATATATATATATATATATATATATATATATATATATATATATATATATATATATATATATATATATATATATATATATATATTATATTATAGTATATATATATATTATATATATAGTATATATATGATGTGTGTGTGTCTGTTGTGTGTGCATAAAATGCCGCGCGAGAAAGGAAAGAAATGGGGGAAAGAAATGAACGAAGAAATGAGGGGATCAATTGGGCCAAGGCTTCAATCCCTCTCTCTGGAGGCGATATCCCTTTCCCCTGAATTCAGTTCTCCCATTCAACGACAATTCTCCCTTCCCTCCACTCCGAAGGCAATACTCCAATCCAGTGCCGATTTTTTCCCTTCCCTCAACTCCTTACTCTTGTCTCCCTTTACAAAGTTTCTATTCATATATTTACTGAATGAATATTAGTAGAACAAACTCACATACACACCTTTTTGTAACAACTCTTTCTTATGAAGATTTATGGTTCTCTGTTACTGTTTGATTTTATTAATCATTCTTAACTGCTCTAATACTTAACTAATGATAATTAACGAAAATATTTTTTTCACAGATGATTCTAACTCTATACTATCGTTTAGTCAAATAAAAAAAAAATAATTAATCTAGTCTTAATTAATTATTTTAAAGCTGTTAATTGCATATTTTTCTATTGTATTCTCAAAAGAACTTCCCTCAGGAACTATACATATAAAAAAAAATGCAATTACTAAATTTTTGTATTATTTTTCTAGTAGTTTTGCCTTAAAAAAAAAACAAAAAAAAAAACATACAATAATGAAGACAATAATGTCACTAATCAAAAATTAATTTATTTAATATATTCTTTATATATTAAACTGTCTCTAAAAGTTTTAATATTTTCACACACAATACTAAAGTAGCCTCCTTTCTAATGGCTATTATGGTGAATTTTATCTGTCACCCATTTATTTTTTAAAATTTGTTTTGTAATTTTTTGGAAAACAATAACACTTGTTTTCATTAAATTTTAACACCTTTTGTGTTGAAATTTATGCAAAATGAAATATAATTGCATATTAAGATCCAAGGATGATAATATGCCCATACCACTTGCATATAATTTCCTATTCTAATTTATTGAAACTTATGCAAAATGAAATATAATTGCATATTAAGATCCAAGGATGATAATATGCCCATACCACTTGCATATAGTTTCCTATTCTAATTTAAACTTTAGTGTGAAAATCTGTTTTTGTGTGAAAATTAATTTCTGTACTTACAGTACTTCTAATTGATTTTCCACCTTTAAACTGCTTGGCAAAGGTTTGGAGTCATCTATTGGTGACAAAGAAGTCACCTCTCACAGAATTGATAAAACAAATGGCTCTTGTAGACACAGAAAATCCTTAGGTTCGTATAGGCGAATCCCTCAACCGTTCCTTACGGCCTATTATCTTTGTAGTCGAAATAATGCCTCTACTCGGTGCTCAACGCGAAGACGGCAATGACCATTGCAAAGTATGAGAAGATTATAGCCTCAATATCCTGAGCGAAGTCGTCTGTGTGGTCAAATATGACTCTTTTGACCTTCTAATTGATTAACCACGTGAAGGGTTGGTTTATTAAACGCTTCAATTCTTGAGAATTTTATTTACATCCTATCCTTACTTCCAAACACAATAAAATCTTCCAAAAAACCTAAATAAAGAATAATAGGAAATACGATATAAGTTACATGCAATTTTAAAAAATAATTAAGCTGTAATTAAAATCACATAGTATAAATTTATAAACATATGTTCCAACAATTTATATCAATCAAATTCTCGCAATTTGCAATTCATATTTTTATTAAAATAATAAAAGTATCAATTATAATATTATTAATTACAATATATCCAAATATTAATTAACAAATATATTTCATTAAATATGGCAAACCTTCTTTATTTTTAAAACAATAAAATATTACAAAGTAAAAGCTTTAAATATTTTTACAAGATTATTTTATTATTATTACATTTTTTATCATTATTATTATTATTATTAATATTATTATGATTATTATTATTATTATTATTATTATTATTATTATTATTATTATTATTATTATTATTATTAATTATTATTATTATTAAAAGTATTAATGTTGTTTACCGTTTGTCCAAGTCGGTGGATAAGTTTATTGAGAAACATTTTGTTGTCTATCTCACTAAGGGTCTAATCTCTTGCCTGTATAATTATATTTCAATTTTGATAATTAAAGAAAAAGAAAAGAATATACATATTTTGCATATTATATGATTATATATTATATATATATTATTATATATATATATCTTATATTTATATTATATATTATATATATATATATATATAATACTATATATATATACTGTATATATATATATATGACATAGAATATTTCAAAAATAAATGTATATTATAAATGTTTAAGAAAACTTCTATCTTTAATATTTTTCGCGCCCTATAACACCTACTTAAGGAGCTATTTCATTAGTGTTATCTTAAGCAGGTCTCAGGCCCAACCAACGACTTTTCTTGCTGTCAACCCTTTTTAAAAAGAGTTTCTCAAAAACCTCTCTGATCCCTACTCTAATTCTCTAAACCCTAAAAGTTTTCCCCTCTCATTCACATTCTCTGGTCTCTCTATCCCTTTTTCCTGAAGTGATGTCTAAAATGGATATAAATCCAAATGTAAATCCATTTGGAATCCGGATGGATTTTAGGAATGGATTTTTTGGAATGGATTTTAGGAATGAGTATTCCCAGATTGAGAGCTATGATTCACAGACTTATTTCAACATCATGGTGCCAATTTTATGATCCAAAGCTTAAAGAAATGGTGACTCAGGTCATAAAAAAAGATATTAAAAGAAAAGTTAGTTAAACAAAAAATGTTGAAATGTTCCCGAAGCTTGAGAAATGGATTATGAAGCAAGAATTTGTTTTCGAATTATAAGGTTTTTACTATCAATAAACTTAGTTTCTTGATTTCAAATATTGTGAAATAATTGATACACGCTTAAGGTTCCATCTTTATTTCCTTCCATACAACAAAACTCACGAAAAGTATTCTCAAAAGTAATCTCGAAAAATATCCATGAAAAATATCCACGAAAACCTGTTTTATAAATAAAAACACAAGATATTATAGCATAATATAAACAATCATTTAGTAAAGATTAGATGATTATAAAATTTTATATTAGGTTATCTTACCTTATATTTCTTAGCTTAAACTATAAAATTCAAATAAAATATTTAAAACAATTTGTTTTTTTTCAAAATGAAAATCTTTAAACAAATTATTTTCAGGAAAAAATATATATTTCCGAAACTTTATATTTATATATTATATATTATATCAAAATTATATGAAAAAAATTACATAAAATCTATTATAAAAAATTATAAAATATTATACAATTAATATTACTTTATTCATAATTATATTTTTTTTAAAAATCTAAAGAAGTATAATTATTATATTCAAATTCTGACAACGTTTTAATATTACAATTTATTATTATTATTTATTATTTTATTAATTAATTATTATTAATTATTATTATATTATTATTATTTTATTAATTATTATATTATTATTATTATTATTATTATTATTGTTATGATTATTACTATTATTATTATTATTCTATTGATGCCACTGGGGTTATTGGTTACTGTTATTCATTATTATTATGAGTTATTATTATTAACATTTTGACGGCTGTTGTGAAACTTTCCTGTCTTTTATAATCATTATTATTAAAATAAAATAAAGAAATTTAGAGAACATAGATTGACATATACATATATTATTTTACTTGATAATATACCCAACATTTATATATATATTTATTATTATAATATATGATTTTTTATTTATAAGAAGCTATAATTCCCAATTTTTTAAAAGACACTGATCTATCTAAATTTTAGTTGGGACTCTAAATTTTTTTAACCCTCCCTGATCTGATGTCTAACTGCAAACTGATATTGATTTCCTAAGTTTAAGAACTTGTTATCTCAAAGTATTATCTGTCCCGACTAGTCGCGTCTAAGATGGCAATGCTCTTATAAAACATCCTAATACCCTCATCTCCAAATCTTCTCCCTCCTCTTCTCTCGTCTTTCTCTTGTTCTCTCTCTGTCTCTCTCTCTGTCTCTCCCTGTCTTTCTCTGTCTTTTGGGGAGTATTTAAAAGAGGGGCTTCTTAGGGGATGGCAGATGAATCATTCTTTTGGATTTCAATGTGGGGTTCTCGTAAGGGTTCTCATAGGGTCTTTTCGGGGGGTCTTGCGAAAAAGCATCGATATTTGTTTTAGATCATAAAGCGGCAGAGGTTGAATTTAAAGCAGTAAAAAGATTTCCAAGTTAAGAAATGTTATGATATCGTGGTGCCAATTCGAGTCAGAAGTCAAAACAATCTAAGATTTTCAAGTGCTTAATAGACACAAATAAAGATTTAAGTCTTTTTAATGTAATACTGACTATGCAACATTATCCCTGGCTCCAAGGAATTGACTAAATTAAACTGCAGATTGAATGTTTGATGATATGAAAGTTTTAATTTTTGCTCTTCTGGATGATTTTCAGCATGTTTAGTATAAAAGAAAAGTTTTAATCACACATGTAAGATGGACAGGTGTACCAAAAATTGTCTTCAAGCTACTAGGTTAACAATATTATGCGAAGGCACATTTATTAAAAAAAATTTACTAAAGATGCTTAAGGATAATAAACATGAAAACAAATAACGTAAAAATTACATTTGGAAATTAATACACAATGTAAATTCGATGTGAAAGAAAATTAAAGAAACAACCTTTTATGAAGGCATTAATATGTAAGAAACATTATAAACATATTAAGAAGTAAGCCAAGCAATGTTTGTATTGGTACATGTAATGAGAAAATGTAAAGTGTAATCCATTGTTCTTTTTATTGTTGGACGGTCACGACAATAATTACAGGCGTCCCCGTTTTTCATGAAGTTCTTATCGAGCTATACTTGTAAAATTCTTTTTACAGACTTGACAAGTGCTTGGGGAACTTTGATCATGAAACATTTTTGTATGCCTGGTTTCTTGGTTGCATGTAAAGCAATGTTTATTGGTCAGTGGGTTATGTTAGTTATGTTAAAATTTTACAGGGAAAAATTAAATTATAATCTGATTGGATGGGTCATTCTAACGTTATATTAAATTTTTAGTTTATTATGGTCGCCTATTCATTTCGTTAAAATGATTAAAAATTTGGGGTTAGGGTTTAATATTTAAATAATTACATTAAAATTAAAGTTAAATATAAAAAAAACGTTTCTGATTATTTAAATTAAAAATTAAAAGTCCATTAATACTTTTAGTGTTTTCAAAAAGTAGAAATGCTTAATCTAATATCCAGGTACTGTTGTTGAAACTTTTAATTAAAAGTTAAGTTTATATAATACTTAATAAAATAATAGTAAAGCTTAAAATTAAAAATAAATTTTAAAGAATTTCGTTTATAAATGAAAATTCAATTAAAATTCTAATTCTGTATCCCTAAATATAGCATAATTTCAGTCCTGTTTTAAAACAAAATTATAAATAAAAATGCAGAGTAATGAAAATAGAAATTCTAGATATTAAAAGCAAAATAAGGTTAAAATTCTGAGTAATAGTAACTTTATAAGTAATTCTGAATGGGTCTATTTTTTAATTATTAAAACAAACAAAATTTATAATTAATTTTTTTTTTAGTTTTTTTAGATTTTCTTTAAAGAAACATAGAAAGAATAAAATCAGTAATTCATGTACTGTTAATAAAAAAAAATGTTTTCGATTTATTTGAATATTTTTTATTAACAGAATAATGGGGCCAGGCGGGAAAAATAAAAATTTTTCCGGGTTTGAATAACGATATAATAATAAAATAAGAAAATGGTGGTAAAAATATACACCAAAAAATGTAGTTTTTTTGTAACTAAATGTAAAGGTAAAAAAGAATAAAAGAATAAAGAATTTAACATATATTAAAATCGTTTACATACTATAATACACATGAAAAATTGCATATAGAAGTATAGTAATAGTATGAAAATGTATAAAATATTTATTATTTGAATTATGAATTCGGCTCAAAGACTAATAATATTGACGTGGAGTTTAATTAGTAAAATTCCTGTTTGATTGTGAGACAAAAAGGCCTTCATATGAATCTGAACTTTCTGCTTTGTCTTCAAGTCGAAGACTGTTGATGTGCTTCGTTTTTCTAAGTAACTTTTGAAGTACAGTCTTGGGGTTTCAGTTGTGGTTTCCCTTATGTTTCTGGACCTTGTTAAATTACTAAAATGAGATGAGGTTCTGATGAAGAATCTCTGATCGATGGTATCTTTTATTTCTTGATCACATATGGAAATTGGTTTTTATTAAGCTGTTACAACTATCTATCTTATCTTCCAAAATTTTCAGATGAAAGTGGCCAAAATTCAACTTAGTCCTTCTGATAGAGATGATAGAGATGGAATGAAAAGATTTTCATGGTCCATAAGTTATAAAAGTTTATAACTTTTTATTTTATTCTAGTACGCTTTTCGATCATGTAATGCCAAGATGTAATTATGTTAACCAGAAATTGTTTATAAATTTATCAAAGTTTTTTATTTACAATAAACTGAAAGAAGATAATGGAATTAATTGGAAAATTGGAAGAGAAATGTTCCTTCTTATCTTCTTGGTCCCAATTAAACATTCCATTGTATTTTTTATAGTATATAATAGGAACTATTAAGTATATACATGTCTTTTCCGATATATTTCGCCATCTGATAATTATTTTCAAATGAACTAATATTCATGTTTCTTTGATATGAGTTTAGTAATAAAAAACTCATTAATATTTCTTAAGTTTAATCAACATATATGTACAATAAAGCTTGTTTCTATATTTTCTTATATAAAATATAAAAGTATTATTATATTTATTGGGTTTCAGGTACTGGGTGGAATATATTGAGAATCATATGAAGAATTGCCTATGTTCAAATCTTCATTTTCAGTGGTAGTTTTCAATCACTCAATTCTTCTTCATTCTCATATTTTTATTTTTCCCCTAAATTTTTCAAGTTTCTGATTTTAGACTCATAAGTCTGTCTACCTCAGATTTGCAATCCCTATTTACAATTGTTTTTACAGATTCTGAGGCAGTCTAATGTACATTTTCTTGGGTCAACACCAACATACTACTATATTATACGAAAAATAAAGATTATATTTTCTAGAATTCAGTGTGGCTGAATATTTTCCTAAAATTAAATTCTGTCTTCTGTTTAAATCTATTATTTTATCTAAAAATTTATTCATTAATATGACTTATTCATTAATAGATTTTTTCTAAGGTATTAACTTTCTTCTGTGTCTAGTTTCCCATTGTTGTAGACACAATTTAAAGTTGTCTGTTTGACTCAATCAATTTGTTCTTTCCTGTTGAGAATGAGTGTGAAGATAGCGATTGAACAATCATAGTGTCAATACTTCCTACCTCTTCTCTTACATTCTTATCATTCTTGAACAAAATTGAAGTTTGTGAGTTTCATAATTAACACTTTACCAGAATTATCTGGTTGTTTTTTTCCTAAATTTAACAATCTCGCTAGTTTACCAGCAGATGTTAGGAGAAAAACAGATCCTATAATGTTTCTCTTTTAAAACATTCACCTAAAATATGTGAAGTTCCTGATATATTTTCTGCTAATTTCTTAAAAATATGTATGGTTCTTTACCCTATACATCTGTAATCGATTCTGTAAAATATGTATGATTCCTTATCTTATACATATATAATCAATTCTATAAAATATTGTATGTTCTTTATCTCTAATACATATATAAAATATATTTTTTTTATAAAATAAGAAAGTTAAATCTGAAACATATTTCTGCAATAAATATGAACTATATTTATGTTTTGTTATTATTTTCAACTAACATAACGTATGAACTATTTTTTTATGTGTTTATTTATGTATTTGATAAATAACGTATGAATTTCAATGTGTTTCGGTAGTGTACAAAATATTATTCATATGTGTTCAAGTTTATCATTTCCTGATAAATAACGTCTAAATTTCAATGTTTTTCTGTAGTAGTACAACTATTATATATGTGTTAATTTTATATTTCCTGATAAATAACGTGTAAATTTCAATGTGTTTCTGTAGTATTACGGTAACTTGAAGATTATTTCTTTCTTATTGTTCTAATGGCTCTTATGAAATTAATTTTCATTACAACTTCTTAACATTTCTAATGATCTGATAGAAGAAGGTCTGAGATAAGAACGCGTTTCCACAGCAAATTTAAAACTTTAAAATTATAATTTCTTAATTATAATTTTCTTTCTTATTTTCCAACTAAGTTATAAACAGTTTCTTGAATGTTTTTATTATAAATTTTATTCACTTGAATAACTTTTACTATTCTTGTTATTAAGGTAGATTTCTGCCAGAATTTGCCAGGATTTACTATTCCTAGGTAGGTAGTTATCTTAGTGATACCCCTCTACACTACTATTATTAAAAAAATAAGAAACACAAGTGGTTTTAAACACACTCCTCTGACCAATATGTCACTAATCTATTTTCAAAACAGAGTTTCTTGTTTCCCTGTTGACCTGTAATTCTCTCAAATGCCTAAAGAGGCCTTTTTTTTTAACCTAAATGAATGTTTATTACTTTCATATTTTTTACGAGGTTTCCTCAAGAAGGTAGCAACAACGGCAAAACACTATTCCTTGTAAAAGTATGCTAATCTTAACAGATTCCGAATGATTGCTATATGCTTTGAAATAACACGGCTTATCTTCCAATTCCTATGGATTCCTGATAGAGTTGATAGTAAGGTATTCTGTCCTTTTTCACGGATGAAGTCCGAATGTTTCTCTGTTTGTGTTCTTTCTTAACAGAATTATTAAAAAGTTTCGTTCCCATATGGTTGTCTAAGTTGTCACAACTTCTGACCATTAACTAACCTTTTCTTATGCTTAGTATTTATAAAAGAACCTTTCTGTTCTTTATATACCCCTATCTTCCTCTTAATCAGGAATAGGCCTTCTTGGCTTTTCATTTTAACTTTAAATAAAGTGTCCAAGTTCATTTAAAGTAAACTTCGATTTCTTATCTAAGGTCAAAGGTTGTTTAAACTTCTGCAACGGGAAAACTTTTTTTTTTTAAATATGGTACTGTTACATAAATCTTAACACTAAATTTAAGCAAGCATCTTGTGAAGAGGTTCCTATCTAAAAGGTTGTCCAATTCCTTCTTTTATAGGTTGTCTTCCTTGAATCGCAAACTAAGATCTTTTTATTCTACATTGTTAACTTCTGATGTTATATTCTTTTTCTTATCAGATCTCTTCTGATAATATAGTCTCTTGAAGACTTAAAACTAAAGAAAACTATCTAGCAATATTTTTTGGCAATTTTTGTTTTAAAAATATTAAACTAGGTTCTTTCTGTAAAGCTCCAAAGGTTAAATGGAAAAAATTCTTTATTTTCTTCCCTTTTCTTATCCTATAAACTATGTAGGCATAAGACAATATGTTATTTATTAACATTTGAATAATAATTAATAAATAAACACCTTTTATCAATGTTCCATGAGCAAGCACCTATGGGTCTTCTCATGTTCTTTTTCTAAAAATTGAGGTAAAGTTCCAAAGAATAGGTTTCTCATTTCTAACTAATAGTTCATGAAATATTTTAAAAGCAAGCTCTACGTTTTTATCACACCAAGATTTGCAAAGTGCATGTAATAAACTCTTTAAGACTTTCAATAAAAACTTGTCACTTGAGCTTGTTCGATTGTCATGAGAATATAAAATTATTATTATATAAGCTTTGGTTTTTTTAAAGTTCATCTATGATTTGAGCAAATTTGGCCTAAATTCTTTGTAAAATAGTGCAACATAATGTATTGGTAATGCTTCAAAACAAAGATTGTTAAATCTTCTAAGATTTATTTATAAATGAGATAGAAAATAAAAATAAAATATCCTATAAATTCTGTTTTCAAAAATAGAAAAAAGTACTAGTGTGAAATATATGTCTGTTGGAGCACCTAATAAAGTGGATCGTATAGTTTCATTCGCTAAAAGGTGTGTTATCTAAAATTCCTTTGAATTTAAAATTAAGTACTTCATATTCTTCTTATAATACTGCAGCCGATAATTATCTTACTCTCGTCACTATCTATTTAACTTTCACTTAATACTCTATGTTGGATTATATAATCTTTTTTTTGCCTTACAAAAGTTTCTATTTTTTTGAAAAATATCCTTTTCTTCTTGATATTTGTTCATTATTGACTGTTCTTTTTATTCTTTTGAAAAAAACGTCCTTTTCTATTGAGTTTTATGAGATTCTTCTTTAGAAATCTCTTCTTTGTTGTCTGTGGGATGAAGGACAATGTTCTTCATATAATTTCAATTTCATAATAAGTTTGTGTGGAATAATTACCTTTACCTTACTTCTATCTCAAAGCTGAGCTTATAAATTCTGATTTCTGGAGTCTAACTCTAAATTTCTGTCTTATTATATCTATATAATCTATATATATAGTTAAATATATATAATATATGTTTACTAATATTATTTAAATAATTAAAATTTACAAAAATTGCTGAAGCGAAACAGTAATTTTCGAAACTGTTCGATTTCTACTCTGTTTGCTCTAGGGCCAAGATCCTTTTTCCGTATCGATTTTTAAAATTTTACTACGAATTGTTAAAACCTGTATATATATAAAACATTTATATATAATATATATATATATATATATTATATATATATATATATATATATAATATATATATATATATATATAATTATATTTATCTATATGATAGTTATAATATATATCAATTTGTGGTTTTGTTGTAAAAGTTTTCGTTTTCTTGCAGCTATAGTGTGAGCAAATTTAGCAATTTTTTGAAAATTTCCTCTGAAATTCAAATTTTATGTTTATTCTTCCTCTTTTTCAATGATCCTTCCTTGATCAGAGAAGATATAATTTCATTAAATATTTTAATGAAGTATTCTCCAATTTCTTCTTCATAAATTTTAATTTCTAAAGAATTTAAAAGAATGGATAATTATCGGTCTGTTATAACCATCTTCTTTTCTTCATAAAGGTTACCGCTTTTCATCAACACTACTTTTTT